>JAOTOM010001700.1:0-77288 GCA_034440615.1 Ashinkailepas kermadecensis | reverse complement strand
TTATGTAGCGTCCATAACTGGTTTTTTTCCTCACATTACACTAGGCGGCAGGAGTCTATTTTCGGAAGGGATAGATTACGTCGAACTGAGCGGTCGATATATATCGATATATTTGTCCTGTCTGGATGATCTCCGAATTGTCACCTAAAACGTCACAGTAAGACCATTCGTGGCAATTGGAACCGAAGTGACGTCTTCTTTCTACTGTGAAGTTGGGGCATGAAAACAGTATATGTCGAACTGTCATCGGTGAGCCACATCGGGAACAGCGTGGCTTTGCCTCCAGTCTCAAAAGGTAGCCGTGCGTTGCATACATGTGCCCTATTCTCAAGCGTGCCAGAATCACTTCTTCTCTCCTACATTTTCTTAGTTATGATGTCCACGGTGCCAGAACTGGTTTGATGGTACGGAGTTTGTTTAAAATTTGGGAATTCCAGCTTTCTTGCCACTTTCCTTGGAGGAAAGCATTTACATTTGCGTAGTAATCTCTGGCTGGGAGGGGCAGAGCTCGAATCCTACGTGACTGCGCGGCACGCTTAGCAGCAGCGTCAGCCAGCTCATTTCCTGTGATGCCGGTATGGCTCGGTATCCAGCAGAGGATAATCCTCTTACCCGCTCTACCCAGTACTGTCAGTCGTGCCAGGATTTCTTGAACGAACTGATTTGATGGTTGAAAGGACTGAAGGGCCCGAAGGCTACTCAACGAGTCTGTTAAAATAAGATGTAGGGTTTCATCTCCAACCTCAATAAAACATAGTGCCTTAATAATTGCAACCAACTCCGCAGTGTACACAGACGCGTGTGGTGGTAAAGTAAAAGATCTTGTTGCTGTCCGACATACAAATGCGCAACCAGTTCCATGGGCTGTCTTGGATCCGTCAGTGTACGTTCGAGAGTAGCAGCGATAAAATTCTAGTAGCTCCAGTGCTTCTGCTCTGAAGAGCTCTGGGACAGTATGTCCTTTCTGGGTTGTAGCCAGGGATAAATCAATATCGGGTGAGGCGAGTTCCCATGGTGGAGTTCGCATGCATTTCATCCTCGCCACGCCTCTCAGTGGGATTTCAGCCTCATGAAGTAGCGAGCGAATTCTGACGCAAAATGGTCTCAGTCTTTGACCTCTTTGTCCGTGGAAAATCGACAACAAATGGTGAGAAAAAACAGATTTGTAAGTGGGATGTTCTGGAAGCTGCCTTAGCTTTATTGCATACCGGAGGCCCAGCTTCTCGCGTCTGCTTGCCAACGATGGCTCATGGGCCTCTGCTAAAATACTTGCAGCTGGCGACGTCCGAAATGCCCCTATGGCGATCCGCAGTGCTGTGTGGTGCACTGTGTGAAGTTTCCGCTTCACTGAGCCACTGGCACCGTCATATATGAATAACGCATAATCGAGCTTCGAGCGGATAAGAGATCGATACAACATTAAAAGAGTTGCTCTATCAGCTCCGTAGTCAGTTCGTGAGACACACTTCATTATATTCATTGCACGGAAGCACTTATCTCGCAAAGTATTGACATGGTCGCTGTATGATAGCCGGTTGTCGAAAATGACGCCGAGAAAGCGAGTCGACGGCCGCACAGGTATTTGCTGTCCAGATAACCGAACTACCATCTCCGGACAGTGGTGACGACGTCGGCAGAAGTGGACGGCGACCGTCTTTGAGGTAGAAAATCGGACACCGTTCACGATCGTCCATTTTTCAAGACAGGATATGGCCATCTGTAGCTGTCTTGCCATGGATGGTAATCGCGTCGCACAGGACCAAATAGCCAGGTCATCAACGAAGAGTGACCTACCTATACTTGGTGAGAGGCCGTTTTCAATGTCATTGATCAAAATGGCAAACAACGCAACGCTAAGTACGCTCCCCTGTGGTACACCGTTCTCCTGCACAAAACGTGGAGACACATGGTTTCCGACGCGGACACGGAAGGTACGATCACACAGGAAGTTTTTTAAAAACGTTCCCATGGGTCCACGTATTCCGTGGTTCCAAACTTTCCTAAGTATCCCGTATCGCCACACCGTGTCATAAGCAGCCTCAATATCGAAAAAAAAATTGCTCCCAGGTGGCTGTTTTGCATGAAGATGTGCCTTATTTCTGTGTCTAGTCGTAAAACGTGATCCAGAGCGCTACGATTTTTCCTGAACCCACACTGTGAGTTTGTGAGGATGCCTTCTTTCTCGAGAAACCAACTAAGGCGAATGTTTATCATCCGCTCCATGAGCTTACAGACGCATGATGTCAGAGAGATGGGACGATAATGTAGAGGATCGCGGCCAGTTTTGCCTGGTTTCACGATAGGGATTATAATGGCTTCTCGCCAAGAAGAGGGAAAATCGCCGCCGAGCCACAATGAGTTGAAAGAGGCAAGAAGGGAGATACGAGCGCAGGACGGAAGGCGCGTTAGCATGTCGTTGTGGATTCCATCAGGTCCCTCCGACGTAGTACGGAGTGATCCGATGGCGAAAGTTAGTTCTTTCATTGTAAAACGACGATTGTATGGATGGCGCACAGAGGTGGTAAAATCAACTGGCATCGACTCACATGCAGCTTTGTGGCGCAAGAACTCAGGATGATCAGTGCTGCCTCGACTTCTTTGTGATATAGCACGACCAATCTCATAGGCAACTTCCGCAGGGTCAATGATATCCTGGTCGGCTATTCGCAACACAGGAAGGGGGACTGAACAGTATGTACCGGCAATTCTTTTTACTCGAGACCACACCTGTGACGAGGAGCTAGACCGATTCAGAGCAGTGATATATGCCCTCCATGATGTACGTTTGGCTTCTGAAATGGTACGACGCACCACCGCTCTCGCCTTTCGAAACAAGATGAGATTATTTGTGGTACTATTGTGATTGAATGCTTTTAATGCGCGGCGTCGTGCTCGAATGACATCTCGACATGCAGTGGTCCACCACGGGACAGGGGTTCGACGAGGGGATCCGGACGTTTTCGGAATGCACCCTGGTGCTGCCTCTAAAAGTAGCGATGTGAATCTATCTATTGAGTGTAGTTCTTGTCCAGTAGGACTGGAGAATGTGTCCTTGAGTCGATCTTCGAATTTGTCCCAGTCAGCCTTGCGTAGGTTCCATCGCTGGGGTCTGATACCCAAGTTTGAGTCTCCTCTATATGTCAGCCAGATGGGAAAATGGTCACTACCCATGGGGTCGTCAGATACTGACCAGTCAAAATATTGTGCCAGTTGTGGGCTACACAGACTCAAATCTAGCGCCGAGGTATGCCCAGTTGGCATCGTTAAGTGGGTGCGAGTGCCTGTGTTTAAAACGCATAACGATTCTTCCATGATGAACGACTGCAAGATGCGACCTCTCGTGTTCACATTTTCGCAGCCCCACATGGTGTGGTGCGAGTTAAAATCTCCTAAAACTAAAAAAGGGGAGGGTAGTTCTAAAATTAGCCGGACGAGCTCACCTCGGGTAAAACCAGTCCCAGGAGGTAGATATATAGAACATATCGTTATAGAAATACTACCGAACTGGATGCGCGCCGCTACTGCTTGGAGGTCTGTCTTTAGCACGACCTCTCTAGCTCCGACACTATTGTGAACAGCCAGCATCACTCCACCGTGCGCAATTGTGTCAGTCAATAGGTCCTTCCGAAACACTGCGTACTCCTTCAAGGTGCAGGAAATGTCAGGTCGCAGCTTGCTCTCTTGAAGGCACACCGCGACAGGGCAGTGCTGATTTAAGACCACCTGGATCTCCTGGGCACTGTTCTTAAAACCTCTGCAGTTCCATTGTAAAAAGGACTGCTTGGGAAACATTTAAAGTTTCACTAGAAGGAATATTGCAGCTCTATAGGAATATTGCAGCTCTGCAGCTATAAGATGGATGAAGTAGTCAGTAATAACTATGACGGATAACACGCGTTTTTTAAAACTGTATCTCCGTTCTCCCCCCGAGCGAGGGGATCGCTGATGACTCAGAGGTCATATCTCCACCCGGTCCAAGGGACTGGGTCCTGGGGCGGGAGCTCGGCGATCCATGGTCCGGCGGAAAGCCAGACGCCGGCATTCCTCGCTTCTGGGCGCCCAGCCTAGGGGGAGGCGGGGGAGGGCCCATCTCTTTAGTCTGCCCTACTACCGGTCCCTCAACCCGCCTTCGTGGCGATGGGGTGGCAGGCCTTGGGTGAGGAGCTCTGTCGGAGATTTGGCTGGCCCTTGCCCGTGTCCTCTCCGTCTGTGCAAGCCGTGCCCGCTTAGCATCGCGGGCGCGCCTCTCGGTTTCTTGGTAATGCAGGTCGATATCAGGTATCTGGCTGGGGCGATACGTATTACGGGACGGCGATGCAGGAGCAGAAGCTGTGGCTGAGGGTGGGGGTGAGGCATGGCTCACGGAAAGAGGAGAAGGTTCAGGTAGGGAGGAGGTGGAGAGCATGGATTTGGAGGTGGTGGTGGGGCGTGTGGGAGGCGAAAGGAGGTTGGAGGGCGGATGGGTAGTGGATTTCGAGGTAGGTGACGGAAATGATGGGGAGGGGTTCGGATTTGGCGGAAAGGTCCGGGGAGGCCTCTTGGACCGTTGGACCAGAGTCCATTCCCCACCCTCGGGAATTGGACGGGAGGGGGCCTCAGGTGGACAAGTGGGGCATACATTCGTACAGGGTGGGACTTCGGTCGCCTCGGCGCCATGTTGGGCTTGCTGCCCTGGTCTCGCGGGCGAAGCAGGGGGCACTCCGAAAGATCGAAGAAGAGTCGTGAGTTGTGCGATCAGGTCAGAGATGTTCGGCTGTGTGTGTTGTGTATCTACTAGAGTAGTTCAGGCTTCGCGGCCGGCCACCTTTGCATAGGTAACCTTGGGATGGATCCTATCATACAGATCTCGAGCCTCTCGAAAAGACACATTTTGGGTACACTTAATCGAAATTATTTCTCTCTCCTTCCTATTTGCAGGGCATGCCCTATCGAATGTGCTATGTGCACGCTGGCCCTCACCACAATTTATACACCAAGGTGATTCAGCTTTGCACTGATCCGTAGCATGCTCCGATGATCCGCATCTTCCACATGCGGGGCGATTACGGCAGAATTGGGTTGTGTGGCCATACTTTTGACATCGGAAGCACCGCATGGGACTGGGGACAAACCTCCTGACCTTCACAATGATGTACCCGACACGAACCGATTCAGGCAATTCCATAGAACTAAAAGTCAAGATTATGTTGTCTGTGGGCTGCACCTCTTGGCCTCTCTTCATAGTAATTCTTCTCGCCTGGATTACTCCATCGTCCGTCAGGACATCAGTAATTCCAGCGTCACTAACACCTCTTAAATCGAAACAATTAATTACTCCCTTCGAGTGGTTTTTCGTTGAGTGTGTTTTTACAGGCATGGGTATTGTCAGCGTCTTTCTCCCTTGCTGGTCTCTAGCATAGTACACAAATTCGTTCGCCATCAGTGCTCTTTTCTCCTCCTCCGTGCGTTCAAACTCAACCTCTAAACCACCATCTCTAAGTTTCTCACATCTCTTGATATGTCCAAATCGATCACAGCCATCTCGTCGCTGGAATGGAGAGAGAGAGGCCAGTTGCCTTGTTCCCTCAGCGGCTTGGAAAACAAGAATGCGGGGGGAAGGAATCCTTGTCGCTCCACCATTCGCAGATCGGTTCATTTGGTCATTAATGGTGGGGTTCGTGCTCTGGCCACTAGCACGTGGACCAGGGAGGGTTTTTGTGTTTTGAGTTGCCATGGAGTGTGTTTGTGTTCTGCTCCCCGGGCGCCCCACCACACAGGGGCCCAACGGGGGGGACGCCTGGGCCCCGCGGACGGGAGGACGCCAGGCGCCCGAGGAGCTATACGGGGCAGGCGGCGCCTTCGCCCGGCCGGGAGAGAGAGACTCACCACCCCGACCGGGATCCAGCGCCGCCCACCACTTGACCCCAGCCGGCCGGGCCGGAGGACACTGGGAAGATTCCCAGGTCCCCGGCCCGAAGCGACCAGCCACTTGGCCCGCGTGAGGCCCCACGGGTCCGCCCGCCCATCCGGGATATCGGGACCAAAGAGGTGTGTTGGTCCCCCGCCACAACTAGCACCGTGCGACGGGGGACCTCAACCTCCAGGACTCCGTCAACCCCGGGGGGCGGGCCTAGGGGGCGCGGCTACCCCGGTAAAACTGAGCTGGTGGGCAGGACCGGGGAAGTTGTCCTACCTGCTCAAAGTAGGGAAAGTTGGTGTTGCAGGGCCAGGTGAAGGACATAGATGTTGAAATGAGATGGGCATTGGAATGGGAGCGTATGGATGGAAGGACGAGTGAGGCACTCCTGGTCTCACCCCTCGCCGGTAAGATGGTCGCCGGGTCATTGGAGCACGCAATACCCCCCACCACGGAAAGGTGGTGCCTCGTCGGGGGGATGCACTTAAGTTGCGTCAGTTCCCAAATCACCCAACATACCGTGCAGTGTTTTCGCGAAGCACTCTGGCTATGTTCAGAAGAAGACGGCCTGTTAGCTCTGCTGCCTTCTGTGCTAGAATTCGTGCTCTGTTGGAGGACAGCGATATAAGATTACACGGTGTGATGCGCATCGGATCGATGCAAGTCCCTCCCTGGACCCTCACCTCACCCGATATTGACGTATCACTGTCCAGTCTCAAAAAGTGCGACGTGGTTCCTGAGGAATTTAGACTCCGGGCACTGGAGTTGATGTCATCCTACCGCCATTTTACAGACACCTATACAGACGGGTCGAAGACAGAGTCTGGCGTTGGATGTGCGTTTGTGATGGGCACAACTGTCAGGACTTTCCCCTTGCCGGCACACTCATCTGTGTATACATCTGAGTTGGTTGCCCTAGACAAGGCACTGAGTTTTATTGAAACATGTGATGAAATGCTGCATATAGTCTACACCGATTCACTCAGTAGTCTTACCACTCTAAGTGCGTTGTACCCATCGAACCCACTTGCGCAAGATATTTTATGTAGGCTTTCCTCTCTGACCTGCGCTGGGAAAACGATTGTCCTATGTTGGATTCCGAGGCATTTGTGGGAATCCGTGGGAACGAAGCCGCGGATTCTGCGGCGAAACGAGGTGCATGGGCCCCGTGCACACGTTCCCTGCCCCTCCCTGCGAGGGACTTTTACTCGGATGTGAAGGGATTTATTATCAGTAAGTGGCAGGCAAGCTGGGACTCCCTAGCAAACAACAAGTTGAAAACTGTAAAGCCCTGTATTGGTGACTGGGCTTCATCCTCTCAGCGAAACAGACGTCACGAGGTTTCTCTGTGTCGCCTGCGCGTGGGACATACCTATGCAACACACCGATATCTTCTGGGTGGTGGCGAGACGCCGCTGTGTCCGAAATGCACGGCACCATTGTCTGTGCAACACATTTTAGTTTCATGTCCCCGGCTTGCCCACGAACGGAGACGTCACTTTGGACGTTCCCCTGTCTTGCTTCGGGAAGTATTAGGAGACGAATCTGACGCTGTTCACTCGGGACAACTTTTCAAATTCCTCTTGGAAATTAGATTTTCGGTGATTTACACCGGCCATTAGCATACTGATTCAACTGATGGTTAGTACCAGTTTTATCATGAACAGATTCGACATGGTCTCACTCGTCCGAAATGGCGTTCACGCGCTTTTATGTATAAATGACTGAGTTCTGGGCGCTATATGCAGTCGATGCGCCCCTAAACCACAATAACTAACATTCATGAACATTGCATTGGAAATTTAAAGAAAAAAATATTAATAAAACACATAAAAGCACAAATTTAACGTCCTTTCTTCTGCAAATGCATGCCTTTCAATTGGGAGTAAAAAATAACACCCAAAAAAGGGTGTGGAGTAAGGATATATAGCATGCAAATAATGTTCAAGATGTATGATAACCTAACCGAACATAGTTTAACTTCCCATACAAGAATTTAATTGTTTTTAATTTAAATTTTCGAGGCATTTTCTCAAATATTTTCAACTTAACCCTTTGACTGCCACAGCCGGTTTGTAGAATTTCGTCTGTACTGCCGCAAGTGTGTAACTCGGCGGGTCCCCGGCGGGCTGCCCATTGCCATATCTCGAATGAGTGATCACCTGTCACACCTCCCCTCCGGTCTGACACCTGATCCCATCGCGCCGGTTTTGCGGTAGGAGGGTGCCACGTTTCGTGGCGTGGTGGCGGTCGGTAATACCGGGCTGCCTGCAGGTATGGTACAGCACGGCGCTTAGCGATCGAGCCCAGAACGGAGCTGCAAATTTCCAGAACTGTTGCAGATTGAAGCGAAATGCTGATATTGTAAGCCTGATTCCCATGCTACTGATTTCCTAGATACCATAGCTGAGTGATGGGACATATACATTCGACTCATCTAGCTTTCTACAGTTCCTGAACAGAGTTATCGGAAAACGTGCTGAATGTACGGCGGCATTGTAATATGTTGAAATAGTAATAACCCGTAAGCCGTATCACTGCGACTACTCAAACGGATATTGTGAGCCTTGAAAAAGGCTGGGTTGGGGTCGTGAATCTTCTCACGACGCCAGTCGAAACATTTTCAAGGCTCACCACAATATATGTCGGAACAGGTGTGCCGGCCATTACCATTCCAACGTATCTGAATATACTCTTAGTTATGACATATAACTCACATCAACGTTCGAAATATTTTGAGCATTTTGAGGCCTCAAGCATGTCCAGGCCTATATATCGACCCAACACACCAATTGGACAATGCTCTTTGTAGTTCTGTATCGTACCGCTGTACCTATGTGGTACAGCTACCGCTGTACCTATGTGGTACAGCGGTATTCGCGCATTATACCTTTGTGAGTACAAGAAGATTACGCAATGCGGACGACAGTTAGGGGGACAGATATCGGCTCGTCTTTCAATGCCTTTAGAACATTCGTTTTTCTTACCCACGGACCGGTAACCATTACGAGATTGTCTATTCCCCGTAATGCCACAATATATGTTGGAATGTAATGGTACATATGCTCAGTGGCGCAGCCAGGATCCTCTAAAGTGGGGGCTGACTTAAAAAATGACGACATTGAAAACGCTTTTGTCGCGCTTGAAGCGTCGAAAATTTTTGGTTTTGCGCGGTGAGAATCTCCAAATTTCTTGTTTGATCTCATGTCTTTTTGGTTGCTAAGGGGATGACGGCCCCTTGGCTGGGGACGAGTGGTCTAGGGGTAAGATGCTCGTCTCACAATCGAAAGGTTGTGGGTTCGAGTCTCACCTGTCGCTACTCTTCGCCCGCGACCAATCGGCGTGAGAGATTGGCGACGCTACATGACTCAACGGTCGACGTGTCGTAATACCAAAAACCAACCAACGGCCCTTGGCTGCGCTTTTATATATGCAAATGTCACATCCTTCGTAGTATTCGCTATTTATGTTTTGACCTGTGAACGGTTAGAAAAGTGCGAGCACCTGGGTATGCACTACGCCTGCCGTGTAGTCAGTTCACTAAACCATTGGAAGATAAATACTCGAACCCAACCATACTCCGGATTGCACAATTTTAGTTCAGCAAATCCTGCAAATAATTTATTTAAAAAAGTATATATGAGTAGAACAACGGTCATCCATTTGCATCCTCTTTGCATCCAACCAATTTCCACCCGCCCACGCCCGAGGTCCAGCACTACTATTTATTGAGAATGTAAGCACGCAGAGGGAATCCAGCGAGCTACCTGTTGTAACCAGGGGCGTCGCCACCTTGGGGTGGGGGGCAGCGGGGGAAGTCGCCACTTCCATGCCGTAATATTACGTTCGGTGCCTCAAAAGTTCGCGTGAATGAAAATCACACTGGGGTCGCCAAAACAAAGTCGAGCCGGGGTATTTGAAAATCACGATTTGAGCCTCAAAAGAGCTGGAGCCCCTGAAAATCACGCTGAACCCGGGGCGTATCAAAAAGTCATGCCCGGGACCTGAAAATCAGGTTGGGGACACGACAGGTCGTACCGAGCCCCAAGAGTCTCATCGGGACCATAGCAAATGGAGACTGGGAAACGAAAAACAATCCGGACATGGATAATCACCCTGGGGCTCCAACCATAACGCCAAAAGTCCCCAAAACGTGTTGGACCTCCAAGAAGTGTCGAGGCCGCTAAAACTCGCGTATGGGATCCAAGCAAATGACGTCGGAGCCCAAAAGGTCACACTTGAAACTAAAAAAAAAGTCGCGTCGCAGCCCTTGAAGATCACACTGGAGCCACAAATTGTCGCTCCGGGCCACAAAAGTTCCAGCTGCCCCTCCTCCCCCCTTGAAGGGCAAGCTCCAAAGAATCATGCCGGGGCCACCAAAATTTGCGTCGGTTCACCAGAATTCGCGTAGGGGTCTCCAAATAAAACCAGCGGTCCCCAGAAAACTCGCTCTGAGGCCCGAAAATGTGCAACAGGAAGCGCCAAAATCGCATTGGGGACAGAGCTCAGTACAACGCGCCCCGCAAACTCCAACCGGTCCCCCAAATATCGCGCTCGGGACCCACAATTCCCGTCGGTGATCCCAAAATTTTGGTCTGGGCATAAAGAATTCACGTCCGGGCTCCCCAAAATTGGCGTCTAGGGTCCCATATAAGCACAGTGTGACCACAAAAATCGCAAAGGTACCAGCGAAAAAGAAATCAAGCTGGTGCCTTCCAAAATAAGGAGGGATTCCGAAAAAATAAATGTCAGAGTCAGAAAAAATGGTTCTGAAGCACCGAACATAGCGTCAGATACCTTCACAAATCGCGTACGGCCCAGAAAATAAATCGTACCGAAGCTCGAAAAATCGAGGCGGGATACCCAAACATGGCAGCAGCGGCGCGAAAAATCAGGCCGGGATCCTGACTTTTAAACAAATCCAGCAAAGATCCACAAAAATCACATCGAGCCCAGAAAACTGGAGTTGGGTCCCC
Source organism: Ashinkailepas kermadecensis (assembly GCA_034440615.1). Lineage (NCBI taxonomy): Eukaryota > Metazoa > Arthropoda > Thecostraca > Neolepadidae > Ashinkailepas > Ashinkailepas kermadecensis. The sequence goes on along the minus strand of JAOTOM010001700.1, from coordinate 66,416 downwards.
GGCATCACGTGCCTTGGCGCGAAAAGTCGCACCGGGACCCCTAAAAATCGCATCGAAGCCAAAAAAATCGTACTGGGGCCCCATAAATGTGCGCCAGAGGCGCCAGCATTCCATCGCGTCAAATATAGCGCAAGTCTAGCATTTGGCAGCAATTATCCAAACGTAGGAGGCCTAGAAAAACCGTAGCATCGCACGAAGTGTGGCGATTGCCCCGAATGCGCAAGATGGGTGTGCACGTGCACGAACCACCGTCCGTGCACGCGTCTTGGTGACCGGGCGCTTTGAACTGGAATGCCTGAAATTGGGAAATTTACATTTTGAGGTGATATGCATAGGTGTAAGTTCAGCAGTGTGAGGTGACTTATCAAGGCATACCAAAAGAAAACCTTCGAACAGGGTGGAATGTTAGGGATGCAATCGGACGACTCAGAAACGATGGTGATGGATGAGGCCCCTCCACAGAACAATTCAGTTGGTCACTAATTATTTTGTTTAAAAACGTCCCCTTTGGAAAACAATAGTGGTCGAAATCCGAGGACTTTTCTAATGGAGGTAAGTGGGCCCCCTCCAAATACGTTTGCCCCCACCCCAGATGCAAATTCTAGGTACGCCACTGATCCCCCCAATAATTTTCAGAAACATGGGCATGGGGTTCATTGCCCATGGGGCAAGCCAACATTGAAGGGGCAAATTCGCCCTCACAAGCATACAAAACAACACCCATGCCCCCATATAAAATGGGAGGAATGACTTTTTCAAATGCATTTTCCTCCTACAAACTTGTTTTCAGTGATTACAGCCTGCATGATTAGAGCTAGCTTCAGTACCTTCCCAACGACGTTATTTACAAAACTGTACACCGCAGCGAAAACCATGGGGGCGTGGAATTTGAAGGTTTTGCATGATTTATGCATTGTCATTGTTGCATTGTCATTTATGCACTGTTGTTCAATGCTTGCTCTAGCCGTGAATGTGTTCGCTGAGGATATATTGTGCCAGGTGCCTTGCAGCCGACACCAAATGTTATAATACTCAATAACTATCTGAGAAGGCGATCAGAAAACCAATTCAGTCAGCCCAGTCGCTCGAACACGGGGAGGTTTACTCTGTGACTGATGGCAAGTGCGCTGTGATGTCATGGAGGGACAAGAAAACGGTGACCCTCATCCCTACCGAACATGACGCCAGCACCGCTGCTAAGACATCCCGTCGAGGCAAGGTCCGTGTGAAGCTTGTGTGCGTGGCAGCATTCAACCGAGGTATGAACGGTGTTGACTAGCTGGACCAGAATCTAGTATATTACGCGCACATGCGCAAGTCAATGAGGTGGACAAAAAGACACTTCAGTGGATAATGCAGTCAGCACCTTTCAATGTGCACGTCATCCACAAGGTAGACAACGTCGACCACTTCCAACAGCTTGCTAGTCACAGGGAAGTGACCGAAGCAGCGATCGAGATGTGGCTGGACGATCACTATCTGTCTAGCACCATTCATCTGATGTTGCATAACACACTCAACAATTCCAAACTCCCCATTGTGTTACCACAGCCAATCTCGTCAGTACCATCACATACCCGAAGGTCGGTGCTGAACCCACTGCTAGGTACACCCACTGCTAGTATAATACTCAATTTATCAGCATGATCTAAAACATAAAGGTTCAAGTTCCAACAATAGCATAGGGACCACCCTAAAGGAACCTACACAATGCACACCTTCTAGCAGAAGTCCTATTTGATGTTCATAAAGGGAATATACCATAACCCTGGCCAAACGACACTCCTCACCCCAACCAACACCACACCCATAATTCCCAAGAATACATCCACCAACATCCCCCACACTCATCAATGTCTATCTGCATTACCTATTCAGCCCCATTCACTCCACCTCACAGAACTATGGAAAGACCAGATATCCGACGAGATTGTGCAATATGTGCAAAGAGCGCGTGAAAACAACATGTGCAATATCGGGGTGCGTGTCAGCACTTTGCGAGTCGTGCTTTCCTAAGTTTAGGAAGCATACCAGCGACAGTGAGCGGCGACAACACATTGTGTAGTTACACATACGCACCCGTGTTTCATTTCATTTCAAAGACTGCCATCACTTCAGCGAATCGTATGCCGTTAATGATTACTTTCCGTGAGTAAGCAGATGCGAGGCAAATATATTTGTGTTTGACGCTCCGTTATGCGTTTCTCAGAAAGGAATTACGGTGTTCTGTTCAGAATATATGCCTAACCTTGCCATGCCTTGAAACATAGGTATGCGGCAGCATGATCAGTGACAGATTCCGCGAATTGGACTGACAACACACATATATGTACATTATAATAGACATATCGCATCCCACACTCAATATACATTTAGTTCACTTTCTAGCCCACAAATTGTGCACTATCGCCGAGCCGCCCACTGCCAAGTTGACGAGGTGATGTCAATTCCAAGCCACCAGCGTGTATATACATATATATATATATATATATATATATATATATATATATATATATAAAATTTAGAGTGATGCTGAAATGCATTATTGCATTAGTCTGAGGTAGAGATGCTTTGGCCTTTTCTTACTGAGACCAACCATCGCATACGCAACAACATGTAAGTAAGTCGGAAAACAGGTACACAACGTGAATAACATGGATGCATATGCCGGATTATTTATATCATGCTTTATATCAAATGACAGGTCTTGATGAGCTGGATGCACCTTTCACAAGCATGAATGGAACAGAGCCGTCATTTTCAATGAGAATCATGCCGAAACACGATCCTAATTACCCCCTGCCGAATGGTGTGATGGAATTCTGACCCCACCAGTCAGGCCCGCCATGAATGGTGCCGCCAACCCATCGATCACTGGTCCTTGACAAGGCGAATCGCCCAGTCCCGCCCACGGCACGAGTGGAAGGAATTACACCGAGTTACTCGTTTTGCGGCAGTCAGAGGTTGGCCAGAAAGTTACTCGATTTACACACTTCGGCAGGCAAAGGGTTAAAAAACCTAACCTAAGCTAGCCTGAACCGTTTATTATTTTTTTGTAGAAAAAAAATTAACAAAAATTATTTACCAACAAATGATTATTTTTATAACTTACAACAAAAGCCTAACCTAACCTGACAAACCTAACCCCTTTGTATGCTTCATGGAGGTAAAATGTGTGTAAAACTTGTCTTGTGGTTACCTTAAACTGTGATAATACCTGGCTTTTTGGGTAATTTTTCAGCTCATGGTACTCTCTGACTTCTTTGAATTTCTTTTTTTAATGCAGTGTTTGTTAATGTGCTGAACATGATGTAACCGCTCATTTCCTCTGCAGGTGCACACTTTTCAATTGTGAGGAAAATAACATGGAAAAGGGGGTTTGGATTTGAGTAATATATGATGAAAAATATTGTTCAGATAAAAAAACAAGTAACATAACCTAACCTAACCTAGCCTAGACTTCCATGCAAGAAATGATTATTTTGATGCCCAATGTCCCCCCCCCAAAAAAAAAATTTGTTCTCAAACATTTTCAACTTAAAAAGTCTAACATAACCTAATCTAACTTGAACCGTTTTTGAAGACATTTTTTTATTTACTAACTTACAACAAAAGCCTAGCCTAACGCAACTGGCAAAACCTAGCTCATTTGAATGATTCGTGGAGGTAGTTAGTTAGTTAGTTATTTGGGCTTTAGGGTGCTTCGACCAGAATTGATCATTCGCGCCCGTGGAGGTAAAATGGGTGTAAAACCTGTCTTGTGGTTACCTTAGACTGCAATAATATCTCTTTTTGTGCTACATGGTGCACGTGATGAACCTCCATCTGCATGCTGCATGAGAGCATTGCACTTATTGCTTCACAAAGAACAATAACATGTTGAAAGTACTATATTTTCAGGAATGGAGTCCTGTGCTGATAACATTTTCTGAGTTATAAATTTGCAGATCAGATCTACATCATTTGTGTTAATAAATATGAGAAATTCATAGAAATGCATACACCGGTTTGTGGACAAGAAGTTATTCTCATGATTTCTGATGTATTGGAAAATGACAAATTTTCATGATGGAAGCAGGCAAAGTTAAAGTACTTATATCTCAATAAGTGGTCAGTTCACTAACAAGACAGCAAATTCACTCAAATAGCACTCAAAATGCCAGGCGGCCCACTCTTTTTGCAAGTTTAAAATCGATGACAGTGCTTTCTTGAATCATGTTTAAAGCACATGAAGGAAATGTATTGCTAACACTTGTTAGGAACTGCTGTGTGTAACGTTAATTAACATTTCTAATGTCCTGATGTTTGTACACAAAATATAGCTCACTATTCTAAATAGCATGGCAAGTATGATGCCATATATCATGGCTAATTTATGGTCAAACTGTTATGCAGCAGATTCCCTGCATTGTTACTTAGTTATTTCGGCTTTAGGGCACAGACCATGTTGATCACATAGCTCCCTGCATTGTTGTTAACTGATATATCAGTATGATTGCAAATTCACTTATGAGTGAATCCATACCATTCTCACTGGGGTATAAAAGCTACATTATAACATTGCTTCTACAATGCATATAACAGAAACCCATCCCGATTGTCCTACTTACTCAGGACACCATAGAAGTCAATGAAACCAATGAAAACCATAGAAGTCAATGCAAATTTTACTTCATCCCCTGTATTGCTAATGGAAACAAGTCTCTTGCACCATATGTTATGTCCTTCACAGTGTTGCTCCATCCACCTCCAACTCCAACCCTGACCAAACTTCAGGAACTCATCCATCTCCAAAGCAGTCTGTTGAAGAAGGTATGTATTGCAGCATAACTACTGTGACCGGAATTCCATGGTATCCATGTTGCCTTACAATCCATCCTTGCTGATCCATGTAGCAGATGTTTGACTTTCCTCAAACTGTCTGGATAACTGGGGAGTTGAAATCACATGTGAGTGATGAAACAGATGAACTATTCCTGGATTTTTATGTTGCATCATTGCACGGCACAGTGACATACCGAATGGGGAGGGGGAATTGTGGGAAGTTGCCTCACTCCCCCCCCCCCCTCCTGATAGGTTGTGGGCCCCCAAGAATCCGCCGAGCTTAGGAAAAAAAATGCGCTATGCTCCCTAAAAATTTCACTCGGTCCACCAAAAATCGCACCGGGGCTCAGAAAAATCACTTTGGGGGCCCCCAAACGTAGCGCAGGGGCCCCGATAATGACGCTGGGGCCTCAAAAGTTTGCACCTGGGACCCTGAAAATCACGTTGGGGCCGCAAACAAGTCGTGCCGGGATTCAAGAAAATCACGACGGGGGCCACAAACGGTCGGGCCGGGGCCTCCTGAAAATCACGCCGAGACTGGGGTACTAAGAATTATCACCCGGGCCCCCGAAAATCACGCCAGGGGCCTGCCAGGTCCCACCGGGGCTCTAAAAGTCTCGTTGAGATCACCCAACAAATGAAGCCGGGTAAATGAAAAACAGTCCGGACACGGAAAATCAATCTGGGATCTCAACAATAGCTCCAAAAGCCCACAAAACTTGTTGGGCCCCCACAAACGTGTCGTAGCCACCGCAAGGGATCCCAACAAGTGACGACGGGGCCCCAAAAAATCGCACTTAGACAAAAAAAAATTAACGCCGCTTCTCTTGAAAATCTCACTGGGGCCAAAACGTCGTGCCGGAGCCCCACAAGTTGCAGCTGGCTTCCCAAGTACCAATATATACCCGGAATGTCACCTTGCGGACGGAAAAATTGCGTCAAAGATCCACAAAATAAGAAGTCGTCGGACGCCGGAAAAGAAACCTGTTTGGGCACCGGACAAAACGCACCGAGAGCCAGAATAATCGTACCGGGTTCCAAAAATAGCCTGCAGGGGGCTTATAAAATAGACTTCACCACAAAAACCACAAGGAGACTCCATCGAATCGACCAGAGCACCGGAAAATTAAGAATGGGTCCCGAAAGAAAATTATCCGAAGGGCCTTTCTACTCTCGATCGTGCAATCTGCGGAAAAAACACGTTGAGCAGCCGCAGTGGCGTACTAAAGGGAAAAATTCCCCTCCCTAACGTTAGGCACCAAGGAAATACTTTCACCCATCGTCATCACCGTTCAGGTCTGCTGTGCTCTGATGCTTCATCAATGCCGGTGTGTTTTAGCCTGCATCTGATCGCTGAAGTATTTTTATTTAAGCCGGTGTGTGTTTGTTGGTGTGTGGAGTGATGAGGAGGGTAACAGTGACGGTGACGGTGACGGTGACGATAGATCCGAGCCCACTATATGGCACTGCAGTCGCATGCTATTACTCAGAGTTGTGAAGTTGGTGAGTTCGAGTCTCACCTGTCGCTACTCTTCGCCCGCGACCAATCGGCGTGCGAGATTGGCGACGCTATATGGCACAACGGTCGACGTGTCGTAGAACCAATAACCAACCAAGAGTTGTTATGTTGACATGTACTGAACACTGCTCTTTTAATTATGTGACTTCACCAGTTATTGGACGATTTTCCCCGTTCGTGAGGATGCTTAATAAACATAAACATACACATCGTCGAATACAAAATCAGAATTTCTGAGATCTGAAAATATAGTGGGCTAAATCCGCTGAGTTTTTTTTTTTTTGGGGGGGTCTAGTGCGTTGGCACTTCGGCCCCCCCCCAATGTTTTTCAAAAATCGACACCCCTGCCGGTAACCGACCGGAAAAACCTAAATCAATACCTACATAATATGCATAAGTAATTCATTCTCATTTTTGGTCAAATCAAATGCCAAAACATACAAACAAAGAAGTGAACAATGGAAGGCACCGCCCGGCAGTGACCCGTAATAATCAGCACTGTTTCGTTCCTTATAACTCACAGGAGAAATGCGTTTTCCTTTCGCTGTTGGTCTCAGTACAAGGCTAGCCATATGAAAAAGAAACAAAAATACTTAACACTTCACCCTGAGCTCAGAGCGCATACCTACCTGCGCAGCCAATTTCCCCCGTAATACGAACGCAACTCCGCTACCGCACACGCCACAGTTGGATGTGATCAAAGCAAAGGATCAGTCAAGGTCTTGTGTTTACTGTTAACTTGTGTGGACACTGTTAACCATGTGTTCAAAGTTGCTAATGGTTATGACGTCATATACAAAATACCTTGCATTGATTGGTTGACAGACAGATTTCAGAACAGAAAACGCTAACGCAGCCAATTCTGATCGATGGCCTCCGGGACTCCGGAGACGTCTCTTAAAACTGTCAAAGTTTCCCACTATAGGGTGGCAGGAACACAGGTATTCCGAGACGCGGCTCCGGAGCCGGAGAACAGTGTTCTCAGTGCGCAGCGCATCATCTTGCAAGTTGCTGTTGGCGCGTTGTTGTCGGCAATTCCGGTGGTTGAGATTGATGGAGTGTGTGAAGCTGTGGTCCGGCTGCTGACTGCTACAAAAAGTGATTAGTTTGAGTGGTGACTGTAAGTGGAATAACCAGCGTTTTTTTGGGTGTCGTTTGTTTTATTGATATCTTGGTTCCCACATTTGTGTCGGAGTACATGTGAAGCCCATCCTATCCAGTATGAACCCGGAGTGCAAAAATGTTTTCAGAGATAAAATCTCTTAAGAAGTGCCTTAATTCCCACCCTGCTCACCACCCCGGCCAGGATCCAGCGCCGCCCACCCCTTGAACACTGTCGGTCAGGGCAGGGTCCCAGAAATCCCGCCCGAGGCGACAAGTCGCTTGTCCCTTATGGGGACCTACGGACCCGCCCACCCCTCAGATGTATTAGGACCAAAGAGGCGTGTTGCTCCCCATCACAACTATCCCTGTGCAACGGGGGACCTCAGCCTCCAGAACGCCGTCAACCCCAGGGGCGGGCCGAGGGGGCGCGACTGCCCCGATACAACTGAGGGAAAGGGCAGGACCGGGGAAGTTATCCTACCTACTCATAGTAAGGAAAGTTGGTGTTGCAGCGTGAGGTGAAGGACATGGATGTTGAGATGGACATTGGAATGGAATGGAGATGCAGGCATCGAAGTGCGAGTGAGCACCAATTGCCTGACCCATCACCATTGGACTAGTCCACTGGATCACTGGATCACTCAATCCCCGGGAATGGGAGACACCGCGGAGTTTCTGCCACCAGATGGCAGTCCAGGCGGGTGTGACACAAAAGACTGCGGCCCGTTTACGCTTCCAGTGTGTGTTGAAGGGCTGTTGATGCTGATTTTTTAAATTTCGCGCGTAATATATCAGTAACCATTGTATGGGATGGTACTTCCTGTGCCACTACATCCAGCGGAGCAGGTGGGATAAGTTCCCGGTCGAGAAATCCGAGAAAAGGCATGGATTATGAAAAATGCTAGAGACGCCTCCATCAAGCGAACTAAGCACTCCCGCGTAGGTATCCATGTGCGGCACATTTAGAAAAGTCTGAGTTGAGATGTGGCATGATGAATATTACGAAACAAACATGAAATATGCTAATGTTTTCTTACCGAATGCCGACGATCTTCCTCACGTACTGTGTTTTGCCTTACGGTCGGAGCAGTGCCTGAGAAGACACTTGCTCCCCCTACCTGTGTTGGATGTGCCATTCCAATTATTTCAACTTCAAAAATTGGACCTTAATGTGGTGCCCCCCCCCCCCCCCCCAAAAAAATCCATTTGGACCTGGCCGTTGCCTTCGTGTATCGTGCCCTCCTGATAATTTTCAGAAACCCACACGTATGCTAGGCAGCTACCAGAGGCATTGCTGTGTACACCTTAAGAGTGCAACTACCCCCGGGGCGGATACATGAGAGCACTGGGATATGCCCCTCCCCCATGGAAAGATGGCGCCCATCTGACCGGAGTACCTGTCTGGGAATACCAGAGTGCAACGGCCCCCTCGGTTCAATTTTCACCCGAAGACGCTGTTCTGAGGGGAAATGCGTCCTCTTGAGGGTAAACGGTGCCATTTTCAGTACTGTGCACACATCCCTCCTCTCAACAGACATTCCGGAAAATACGCCCTTCCAGGGACTTTCGCAGCGGCGGTCCTCCCGAGGAAATGTCGCCCTCCCCCAGACGTGTCGCCATATAAATTTCTGGATCCGTCTCTGACATACCCGTGTGCGCAATGTTGCGATCCCCTGGCCTAAGCTAAGTCTGGAAAGCTCACACTACATGCACAGTGAGGGTAGTTTCGGATATCAAATTTGATAATTGGTTGGGAAATTACACCCAGGCGGGAACAAATTGTAAATTATTATGCGTTGCTACCGGACACTTAATATTCCTATTCCACATTTGCATTAGCCCATGACAAAAACAAGGCAGATGGTAAGCCAACAATATATGCTGCATACATGATGGAATTGAATAGGAGATAAACCGCACACGATATCGTGCATTATGTACGAACCATCACACCAACCGTTGAGGACATCAGGTACACAATTCAGATCACTCACACATTATATAGGTATCATAAGCGGCGGATCAAGGAGCAGAGTGCCACGTCCACCCATCATGCAAAGAGCTGGGGCATGGCACACGGGCATGCCCCAATCTTTTAAGCCCCATAGGGTAATTTTTCAGGGGCCCGGACCGTCTCTTTGGGTACACCATCGTGGTTTTCAAGGGCCACCGCATCACTTTTTTGGGCGCCAAAGCGTAATTTTCAGGGTCCTCCTGCTCGAACTTTTGATCCCCCAACGTGATTTTTAGGGGCCCGGTCAGTCTTTTTGGGTCCCTCGGCGACATTCTCGATGACCACCGCACGACATCTTGGCCCCATGTGATTTGAATAGGGCCCGGCGCGACTTTTTGGGCTCCAATGGTATTTTCAGGGCGACGGTTCCATTTTGTGGGGCCGCCAATGTGAATTTTTTTTTAATGGGCTCCGGTGCGATCCTCGGGAGCTCGGCGGGATTTTTATGCGGTCCGGTGCAATTTTTCTGTACCCCTGAGCCATTCTTGGGGGACCCCAACAGTGACTCGGGGGTTGTGGGACAAAAGGTCCCCTCTGTCCCTCCTTTGGTAGACCATTGGCTCTACCCAGACACAGGAATTACCTATGTGCGAAACCAGGAACTCAGCCCCAAACTCCCCAACACCAAGTAATTAATCTTAGAAAACTTATTCCACTCCAATCTCCCGCTTTTCAAAAGCAAAATGTATGGACACGGCTAATGCGGTGGGCAATTCACGTCCTACTCGCATGTGTCGCCGCTCTGGCGGCTGCTACTGGAAGCTTCCGCGCGTTGTCTCCTATTTCGCAAAGTGAATTGCGTGGAGAAGATCTCAAAATTATTGGTTCCCAAGGGAAGAGTCCCCTCGACCATGAAAATTAATCCTGCAGTTGTTTTTAGCCATTGTGTAAAAAAAGCCTCGACTACGACTATGAAAATTAATCCTGCCGTTGTTTTTAGCAACCGATTTTCTTCGTAGCTACGCTTGCGTTGGAAATTTCCACATGGAGCTAAGTATACTTGGCAATGTTGCACTTCGCGCGTCAGTGTCCGCCACCTGGTGTGCACTTCCTACAGTGTATGAGAATAGGGCGGAAAAACAACTTTTATTTCAACAGTACAAACGATGGTGACAACCAGCTCAACCCACTCATCAGCAGACTTCCCAACTCTATGGATAACTACGCACGGTTTTCTACAATATTCGTCGACAACACCCACATGTGCATAGTCGATGTTAGGTGTTGTGCGAGTACCCCCGCCATACACGTCAGCACACCCTCCAGTGTCAGCTTTCATGTGCCGAACCGTTCACCCTTGTCGGTAAATATCGTGCGCCTTGCATGCGGGATAGCCCATCAGTGTGGGCTTTCATGTATCTAACCAAAGTAGCCGTCTCCGGAAACGCCCATCCTCATATGTCACTCCTGTGAGGTCTCCCTCCCGAGTGGATCCGCATGTGGTGATCCAAATTCCCTTTGGTAGTAAACGTACTGCCACGAGTCTCACAGCTGTACGGCTTACCTCATCTTCGTGTGTGTTATCATGTGACGAGCCAACCTGGCCTCAACTCTAAACGTCCTGCCGCACGTGTCGCACCTGTAAGGTCGCTCTCCTGTGTGGGTTCTCATATGTCTAACTAAGTGTGATTTGACAATAAACGACCTGTCACATGTCTCACATTTTGCGCAGTGTGGTTCTCAGTTCAACAACTAAACGTTGTTACATGTCACATGCGTACGGTCGCTCTCCATTGTGGGTCATTACATAAGTAAAGTTCAATAAAACTTGCATGTCTCACATTTGTAACGTCGCTCTCCAGTGTGTTCGCATGTGTCTAACTAACATGGACTTGACAGTAAACGACCTGTCACATGTCTCACATGTGTATGGTCGCTCTCCGGTGTGCGTTCTCATGTGACTAACTAAGCTGCCCTTGCTACTAAACGACCTGGCACATGTCTCGCATTTGTAAGGTCTTTCTCCGGTGTGCGTTCTCATGTGACTAACCAAGGTAGTTTTGGCAGCAAACGCTCTGTTACATGTCTCACATACGTACGGTCGCTCTCCAGTGTGGGTTCGAATGTGGGTAACTAAGTGTGCTTTGGCAATAAACGACCTGTCACATGTCTCACATTTGTACGGTCGCTGCCCGGTGTGGGCTCTCATGTGATTAATTAAGTTGGCTTTGGCAGTAAACGTTCTGTTACATATCTCACATGTGTACGGTCGCACTCCAGTATGGGTCCGAATGTGGATAACTAAGTGTGATTTGGCAATAAACGATCTGTCACATGTCTCACATTTGTACGGTCGCTCCCCGGTGTGGGTTCTCATGTGACTAATTAAGTTTGCTTTGAGAGTAAACGTTTTGTTACATGCCCCACAGGTGTATGGTCGCTCTCCGGTGTGCGTTTTCATATGACTAATTAAGTAGTCTTTGACAGTAAACGTTCTGTCACATGTCTCACATTTGTAAGGTCGCTCTCCGGTGTGCGTTCTCATGTGACGAACGAAGGTGGTCTTGGCAGTAAACGTTCTGTTACATGCCTCACATGTGTACGGTTGCTCTGCAGTGTGGGTTCGAATGTGTCTAACTAAGTGTGCTTTGGCAATAAACGACCTGTCACATGTCTCACATTTGTACGGTCGGTCGGTGTGGGTTCTCATGTGACTAGTTAAATTGGCTTTGAGAGTAAACGTTTTGTTACATGCCCCACAGGTGTATGGTCGCTCTGCGGTGTGCGTTCTCATGTGACTAACTAAGTTGGATTTGGAAGCAAGCGTTCTGTTACATGTCTCACATTTGCAAGGTTGCTCTCCAGTGTGGGTTCTCATGTGCCTAACTAAGTCGGATTTGAAAGCAAACGTTCTGTCACATATCTCAAACGTGTAGTGTTTCTCTCCTGCATGCATTTTCATGTGTTTAAGTAAATTCCACTTGACAGCAAATGTCATGTCGCAGACGTCACACCGGTGATGTCTCTCTCCGGTGTGGGCTCTCATGTGCTGATCCAAACTCTTAGATCCAGTACACGCTCTGGAGCACATTCTACACGTGTATGGCCGCTCCTCCGGTGTGGGTTCTAATATGTACAACGAAAAACCTCCTGGCAGTAAACGTCCTGCCGCATAGATCGCACTTGTAGGGTCTCCTGGTGTAGCTTCGTCCGTGCTTATCCAAAGTCCGCTCTTGAAGAAACGTTCTGGTTATTTGGTTTGAATGTCTGCCCCGACTGCCGCCACTGTACGCTTTCGTACCTGCGTGCACTCTGCGGTGTTGAAGCAGCATTCCACGACTCCTAGAATACCTTGCCACACACGCCACAGTCATACGAACTCGCTGCCAACTGAGTCGAGGGTTGTCGTCGCGAAGTGTCGGTGGTGTGCACAGACCACTGGCTGCTGCTGCTGTCGTTGGCGCTGTTAACACTGCACTGCGATGCAATTCCAGAGGTCGTCTGGTGAAATAGAAGACCCTTCCCACAGTTGGAACGAAACGCAGTGGCACCTGAAACCCAAGACAGCGATTAATAATCATGCTATCCTTCGACAGGGCACAGGAAGCCTGGAGTTGGAGCAGCACGGCTTACATGACATTACTTACACTGCATTAGCAAACACTATGACTTCCAAAGTGTCGACGTGACTGGTCCCGAATAAGACCACCGTCTTCTATTGTTTGAGATGCTATGCTAAGTACCTGAATAATTGTAGTTAATTAGGAATAGCATTGACATCCGCATAATGTGGTACACGGATCCCAATTAGCTGAACAGTTTGTCACACCATTTCAGTACCGGCACCACGAGGCAGTGTGTCCACCGCTCAAGTAAACTCTCGGGAAGGATGAGGCGGTATGTCAGACGCAGCACCCATACCGCCCGTTCAGCCTACACGGGCGTCGGTTGTACCGTGAGCACAAACATCATAGCCACTGGAATTGCTCGACAACCAGCCTGGGAGTACCACGGCTCTGAGCAAAATATTTGGTTTGCCATTATACTTCCGGGTTTGGAGTGTAAGATTCCATATTAACAAGTCAATACAAGGACAAAATGAATGCACCATGATAGCATAACGGTGGAACCAAATATATGAGCGCATGGGGACGTGAGTACCTTAAATCACATTTCTTCGAAGTGCAATCGCTATGGTACTGCAAAAGCAGGTAAAAAATAAGCAGCTAGATCAGTGTGCCAGTGACCATTATTACAGTAGAGCTCTGTTGGGCCTGAACCTGTAGAAGGGAAACCTCGCCCTCTAAGATCTCAGAACCCATTGAGCCAGTTTCAAAACTGAATATCTAAGTAAATTCGACTGGCCTAGTCAAAATCTTTGGATGTAGAAATGTGAATGTTTGCAATGGCGAAGTCAGGAGGCAAACAAAATCTGGGAAAAACATCAAAACCATTTGGGATTGAGTTCATGCTTTACATCGATAAAGTTGTGCGTGGCTCGATGTAATTCACTTTTAGTGGTACAAAGCACCGTTGTCTATATGCGTCTATACACGCACATATAGAATGGTCAACGGAGCAGCCAGGAGGGTAAGGAGGATATGGTCTGTTGTCCATCTTCGCCGTCAATGTCACAACTACCTATTGATTTGCCATTCTTGCATGATATCAATACATTCCGCCATGTTTTTGACCAGAAGTGTTATCAGGAAATTATACTAGTAGAGAGCCTGTCCATCAACTAAGGATCCTGGCCTGATCAACTTACATTGCAGAACATACCCCACCAGAAGTAATCCCCTTACCTGGAATTGTGCTAAGTGTCGCTCGTGTATCACGATCCACAATGGTTAGTACAAGCATGATACACATCAACGAGATACTGTTACAAGTTCCCTTTGAGTGTGTTTTGTCATTGCATGGTTAAGTTTCGCCGTTGCTGCGTAGGATACTTTTTGGTGAGATCTTTCGTAGAGCTAACGGGTCTCCCGAAATGTGATTTTGTTCGAGCACTTTAAAGCGACTATATCTTTCTCTTTCAAGAATATGGGACATGAGCGGTCGTAGGCGGTGTGGGGTTTTTGATCCGGGCCGCAGTTTGAACACTTTCGACGTTCAGCGTCACATTTTCCTCCTGCGTACTCCACTGACCCACATCTGCCACATATCTCGCGATTTCGGCAATGTTGAGACGTTTGTCCAAATCGGGAACATCGAAAGCATCGCATGGGGTTAGGGACATACACACGCACCTTCACACGAACATATCCAACGAGTATGAATTCGGGAAGATCAGTGCAACGAAATGTCAATATGAAGTTGTTCTTAGGTTGAGGTTCGTGGCCTTTTTTAATAGTGATCATTCTCGCACCTACCACTCCCCACTCCGCCAGGCCAAAAATAAATGTCATCATCCGACACGTCTCTCAAGTCGTAGCAATTGATATAGCATAGCATAGCAATTTCGAGCAGTTTTTAGTATTGTGAGGTCGAACGTCGATGGGTACGGTGACTATTCGTCTGCCAGTTTCGTTGGTTTGTTGGTTGGCTGGTTGATTATTGGTTTTACGACACGTCGAACGTGGAGTCATATGGCGTCACCAATCTCGCACACCGATTGGTCGCGGGCGAAGAGTAGCGACAGGTGAGATTCTAACCCACAATATTTCGATTGTGAGACGAGCATCTTACCCCTAGACCTCTCGTCCCCATGCCCTTGCCAGTTTCGTGCCGTACACTGTAAGTTAGTTCGGTTGCACCAATCGCCCTGTTCGCATCATCAGTATTTTTAAACTCTACTTCTATCACACCATCCCTAAGCTTTTCACATCTCAGCACCACTCCTAGCCTATCGCATGCTTCTTTCCACTGAAACGGTGTTAGTTATTGTGGTTTAGGGGCGCATCGACTGCATACTGAAACGGTGTAAGCCGCGAAAGGCTCTTTTCTTCTTCCAGTGATATCATGACAAGGATGCGAAGAGCGGGAGGACAAGCTACGGGGCCGGTCCTTATATGCGTCATACCCTGATCTCTGATATGATGGCTTGTCTGTCCCCTACTAGAGGGGGCAGGTGAATTGTTTAGGTTTGAGGTTGCCATGAAGTGTGAATTGCGTTGCGCTCCTCGAGGTGCCCCACCACATAGCGGCCTTACCGGTGGGACCCCTGAGTCCCGCGAACGGGAGGACGTCAGGCGCCCGAGGAGCTATACGGGGAGGCGACGCCATCACCCGGCCGGGAGAGAGACTCACCACCCCGATCGGGATCCAGCGCCGCCCACCCCTTGACCCCTGCCGGCCAGGGCAGACCAGCAGGCGCTAGGCCGGGGCCAAGACCTTCGGCCTGAGGCGACATGTCACTTGGCCCGTATGGGGCCCAACGGCCCCGGCCGCCCCTCCGAGATATTAGGACCAAAGAGGCGTGTTAGTCCCTCGTCACAACTAGCACCGTGCGACGGGAGACCTCAGCCTCCAGGACTCCGTCAACACCGGAGGGCAGGCCGAGGGGGCGCGACTACCCCGACAAAACTGAGCTGGAGGGCAGGACCGGGGAACTTGTCCTACCTGCTCATAGTAGGGATAGTTGGTGTTGCAGGGCCAGGTGAAGGACATGGATGTTGAGCTGGGATGGGCATTGGCATGGGAGCGTATGGATGGGAGGATGAGTGAGGCACTCTTCGTCTGACCCCTCCCCGGCTTCCTGGTGGTCCGGCCGTCGGATCCTTGAGGCACGCAATCCCCCCACCACGAAAAGGTGGTTCCTCGTCGGGGGAGGATGCTCTTAAGTTTTACAAACATCCGCCAGAGGTGTCTCCCAGTATTTGGTCCTGGGTCTGTCTCTGATATGGTCACGTAATTAATACTTCCAAACCATGTATACAGGAGCAGGTTTGGAACAGTGATCAAGTTTCACGTCCCTATCACAAAGGGATAGGGAACAGCAGGCGAAAAATCACGGGGGGGGGGGGGACCTTCGCTGGTAGCCTTCACTACCAGAAGAGGGTTCAGATTGGTAAAACAGGTGTGCAAATGTCGAGTTCCCAGATCTATGCTAACCGCACCAACGTTGTAAGGCAACCAGTTAACGAGTCGTATTTCTGATGAAACTGCTGTTGCTGGACAACCAGTCAGACATTGCCCTCCTGAGCACACTGATGATGCCAGCAGCCCACCATCTTACAAAACAATGTCATCGAGCAGCACCGATATGCAGATTCTTGATCCATGCAGGTAAACGGGACAAAATGCATGAAAACGTAACGTGTAACGCTATTTAGTTAGTTATTTGAACATTCGGGCGCTTGGACTGCTCTGGTCATATTGCGCCAGTAATTCATATGATCATTTAGATGCGGTTAGAAGCAGCACCAAGCATCACACCATGGATACCGTTTTATCGTTTTACTTTGTTACATTACAAAGTTTACATAACATGCATATCGATGGGCATATATAGTTAAAAACGATACTTGGGATAACAAAAATCCATCAGTCGTCCCGATTGGACATGTCTTCCATGCAGGAAAACGGACAAAATACAAGAAAATTGCACGTGCAACGTTGTTTCCATCTTTCCTTGTACTTATGTTACATGTGGCAGTGCATTGGAATGTCTTACAGTGAACAGTAGTGACAGCTAGACGGCCAGTGATCCAGCACCACACTCCTGACGAGCCTACCGTTGCTGATGAACCTGTCTAGTAAGACATCGCGTCTCACCAGACCCGCATGTCAAGACTCACCGACTAAAGTTCTCAGCTGTTGTTCCAGTGTGGCCAAAGTACTTGCGCTTCTGAAAACAAACACATCTCTTTTGGTGATGGTCACAATACACAGGGGTGGTTTGTGGTGCATAGCTAACGAGGGCCAGGGTTGGAAAAATAGACCGTTCGTAGATTTATGTTATCCAAAACATTACCTTATTCAGAAATGTACGTCCATATTTTTTTTTCAATTGCAGGTTGAATAATGCTATAGGACGATGAATTGCTCTGCCATAAAATACTCAACTCACTGGAAAGCGCACGCTGAGGTTATGACGTCACAACACGGAAGTAAACTATCATCTTCGTATTCGATTAGTCCGTGTGGAGGATTGCAAATCCTTCCTCTCCTCCAAAATCATCTCCACATCCATGATTGCAAGTCAAAAATCGAACCCCGCATGGGTAGTATGCAGTGGCGTACCGAATGAGGAGGAGGGAGACAAAAGAGTAAATGAGTCAAGGAATGAATCGCGAACATTGGATAATTCGACGTCTTAGCCAATTCAGAACATTCGTTTTTTGTTCCGAATTTGCGGAGATCGAGCCATCTTTCGATTCATGACTTCCAGAAGCGAAAAATATGTTAAAAAACAGGTATTTACCACGAGATGTTTTGCTCAAGGGCAGGTCGAGGGTTGAGAAACAGGGAACTTCAAAGCGTTGACGCCACGCCCTGAGGTAATAACGACAGTTTCGATGCGCTCCTCCTCGTTGCAGTAGTTCTGTCTCGAGCTGCAAGCACTCCACCGCTGCTCACGTGGCCTACACAGACGTTTACCTATTGAGGGCGGGAGAGATAGTTCAGGCGGAAAACAATGTAGCATGATGGGTGGTATTAAAGCTCGTATTGAAGCTTTTCATCTACATCGGGCTTGGTTAGTTATTGGGGTTTAGGGGCGCATCGACCGCGTCGGTCATGCAGCGCCCACTACATCAGAGCTTAAGATCTATTTTAGCACGCGCGGATTCCCAGTGGTCGACTCATTTTAGCTGGGATTTCGAAGGAGAGCTGGTGTAGGCGCTCCAATCCTGGCCAGCGGAACTAGGATGACACACACAGAGGCTCAGGCAGTACAACGGTGGCCGCTGCTCTAATCCCAGAGATGCCTGGGCAGCTGTCGGGAACACCAGCCCCAAGAAGGGGAAATTGGAGTTTGTTTCTCAACCATACCCACAGCATTGACTGTGGTTAAAACAACCGATTGCAAAACCGTCATCTGACATGTCTGCGGGACCCATGAAGCTCCCACAAATTATGAATATCAAAAGAGCACAACTGGAAAACCGAACAGAACTACAGGCCACCACAATGTTTCCATGACCGTAATCGTCATAGCGCATCAAAAGGAACCCCGGATCAAAGAAGACTACCTACTCGAGTGTTGCCTCAGGTGTGAAGCCAGGGAAGTCGTGCGGCGGAGACGGCGGACCAATGGAGGCGAGATCTTCAATCGGCCCGCGCACCAGCGCCAGCGGGTCGATCACCAAGGCGGCAGAGGCCGGATCATCCTGTGTTTGAAGAAGAGTTGTCGGGACCATGCAGAGTGGTCGCAGTCATCAGGGAATTCCTAAGCCTACAAATACAAAGGTCGAAGCTTACAAATCGTACTTAATTCTCATTTGCATTCTTAATTTAATCGTATTCAGTCTTCACTGCATACTGAACCGCGGTCAAGCTGGGAATTCGAATGTACAATGATCCGCACGCCATATACATTAGGGTTTTCCTTATTTGATGAAGTTCCGAGTTCCCTAGGGGTTATTCTGTCAACCTATACCAATATGGCTAAACACAGAATGTGTGAAGTTCGGTCGCCATTGAAGAATGCTGCATTGGGTTGCGTCGCACCGTAAGTTGTGAAAAAAAACACTGTAGATTGCTTTCCTTTTCACCACACTGAAACCACATACCTTCCACCACACCGAAATCACATACCTCCCACCGCAATGAAACCACATACTTCCCACCACATTGCATGTATCACAGACTCTGCTGTCCCGGACAGGGCTGTATGATGCTGAATTAACTTCCTACCAAAGCTCGATTGATTATCGGGGTTTTATGGTGCGTCAACCCCAATGGGATATATATATTGCACCCACCTACCGAAGCTCATTTCAGCATTATGTTTCCTGGCGCCATATTCAAACTGCCATGTCAAAGGCCTATTCGAGTAATTGTCAATTTGGAGTCAAGGCTCTAAACCACATTATAGTTTTCCTTCCACCTTTTTCAACTCAGCCCATTCTCAATTTGAGACAGAGACTGGTGCTAATCATTGCTACTATGCGGTTGGAGATCCCCTCATGCGCCCGCTTGCGAAATTGTTGTTGCTGTTATTCCCTAGGCTCCTCTCTGTTACTCCTGCTAATTGTGCCATCTTCTTTTCCATAGTTGGTGCTGCACTGTCCCTGCAGTCACCATGTGCCACTGTCACTGCAGTCACCGTGACCTCCTTCGTTACTGATGCTTTTGCAAAAAGGATGCCTGCACTCGCAGGCAAAGGGAAAGTTGGAAGCTTTTGAGTCATACGAATTACACTGGTAAACGGAAATAATCGCGCATCCTGGGAGTGCTACAGAGGCTGAGGAAAAACAAGCAGAGGACCACAACGGATAAACTAAGAGCTGCCGTGGTGATGTAATGAAGACACGATGAAAATGCACCAGTGGATTGAAAGGAACAGGAGAGTACATAATGCATACACCTGGGTACAAACTAACACTTTGAGGCTTGAGGACTCGTGATGTGACCCTGATTGATGGGTATGGATGGGTGGCGACGAGCCGCAATAGGGTTGGCGACGACGAAACAGTGGATGAGTTGGGCTCGGCAGAACATCGAGCCCAACAGCAACACCCAGCCCGAAAACCAAGCCCAGCTAACTGTGTTGGTGGAGGCCTCGACGGCCACGGAGCACACAAACAATAACGGCGCAGCAAGATGCGCACGACCGGCGAGATACCGACCCGACCCAGGCGCTGCCAGAAGCCCGCACCGACACCGCTCAGCCTGGCATGGCCCAGATCCTCTACAGAAACAGTTAATTTAAACGTTCGTAAATCAGACTGTTTTCTTCTGACACACTTGGAAATGACACATGAGCTTCATGGTCAACAGCTCACCACTTCATCGTCGCAGCGCTTGATGTTCACACAGAGTGGCTGAAAGTTGGACCATGCACTTCTTGGCTGGGTTGCCGCGTCCCCGTCGCCATCTGTTGTGGCATTATTCAACTCCAACTTAACAGCAGGCCACACAGGTGGCAGCAATAATGGATCTATGTCCATGGTTAGCTTCTACAATATGGATGCTACTGTGGAAAGAAAGTTACCCATTAGTTGGATTTTGTGGGGATAACAGACAGACTAAGCCACTGTCAAAGGTTTCATGGTTTATTACTTGGAGATGAGTTCAGCATTGCTTGGTGTCTACAGGTTCTTCAAGATGACTACATGAAATTTGGAATAGCCCTAACCAGGCAGACACAGAGGGCAGCAAAATTATTGGTGCATTTGCATGTGTCCTTACTACTGAAACATTATCCTGGACAACCAACTATGTACATGTTGAATTCCATCAAAGGCTGATTCAGAGGTAAGATAACTATTGTAGTGTATGCATGATGCATCATGAACTGTGATGTGAATAAACACCACTCAGTTTACAAACCACACCAAAAGTCAGTTCAGAACAACTGTGCTGTAGGGTACATGATCCACTCTGTGCCATTGCGCTCAGGTGAGGCAGGGAGACATCAGGGTGAGGTGAAATCAGCAAAAATAAATGCTACTCATGGGGTTAAAAATATGTGAATCAGGTAGACAGAAAAGTAATAGAATTGATACAACACCACCATAAACTTCAAATACATCTGTGGAAACATGATAGCAAACTCAGGATGCATCACATTATGCAACTTGTACTTATGGACTGTATGGAACATGTTGAATGTTATGTGACAAAATAACAGTAAAACAACCGGGATTGCTAAAAATATGAAAAGCCAACTCATCCAGGAGGCACCAATGATAGTATAGGATGAGGGGAACAGGTGACGCCTGACTGAAGATTATCTCCTTGGCATAGAAATATCACAAGAAATGTCAAACAATCAAAGAACATCCAACAACCACTGGCATATTATGCAAACGTTTGATGTGGAGCAATTGTCCTCTGCATGAACAGCTGAAATGCTACCTAGGTGGATATGCATAAGAGGCCCCTGGTACAGTTATTGTTCAAACAAATTTTTATGCTGCATTCTGATGTGATTTCATTGATATTGATTCTCATTTTGGGGGCAATGGGAAATTTTTTAGATGTAGCAATTCAAGTTGAAGTACTTATATCTCCATAAGCAGTGATTTGACCATGAAAAGTACACTGATCACTTTCATTTTTTTTAAACACCCAGAAAACACATTTGGGAAGAACATGCTCAATGCTAGTCCTTTTAATATACATGTTACCAAAATTCAAGGTATCAAAATCATCATATGCATTCAGAGGTACCAGGCAGCTATGTCGGTACATTGGCAGCACACTAAACTATAAAGTTTTGTTTTGGTCAAGTTGAAAGTTCTTTGTTAAAGTTAAAGTTTGGGTCGAAATTCTGTCATTGAACTGGAATTCATGGACTGGGTGTTGGGCCAGGGTTCATGCAACAAGCTCTGCTTAGCAATAGGACTGTTCATAAAGCCACTCAAAGCCACATAAAGCAACAAAAAATCAGGTTGAATTAATTTTTTTTTTTTTAAACTGAAAACAGCAACCATGTAAGATCTGGGTTAATAGCTCAAAATATCATTGAACCACATTTGTCAAGAGCAAGGTTGCCACATGGAAAGAAGTCTAGGAATATTACAATTGTATTCATCACATGTCAAACAATAGATAACACATTTAGCAATAGACCTGTAGCAGGTGCAGACAGGCTAGGATGTTAATGTCTGGGTCAAAATATAAAAAAAACCATTGATTAAGCATGCAATATATGGTTGAAGGTCATTTAGTATTGACAAAGTTCTAGCAGTGGGAACGTTTCCCACTGATAGTTATTGAAGCAACCTACAACACTATCTTGAAAATGTTGTCACTGACAAGGCAAATAAAAATTGCCTTTCCTTGCAAGGCACTTATTTTACTTATTTTGGTACTTTGATACTTATTTTGGATTGGCATGTTTCAACATCAAGGATCAAAACCTGGAAACTAAATCTTCCTTAAAACACAAGATTTAATATTCACTTTCCCAATCCAAAGATAGCAAATTGAGATGATAAAGGGAGCAGAGCATTGCTCAACCTTTGTCAAGCACCTGAAAAATTCCAAATTTTTTTAAAGGTGTTTTGGGAATTTTGGGAATAATTTTTCAGAAAATGATGTTGATGAACATGACTAAGAAGATGTGACCACTCATGTTCGGTGCTGATGCTTATTTTTCAATTTGGACGATGATGTCACATTGGTATGGTGTAATGACGTCATAGGTATAGCACTGAGGCTTTGACTGGCTAATGCTATAAATGGTTCACATACCTTAATGAGATGGTCAAAGTAGCTTAACCTAAACTAACCCAACCTAGCCTAACCTAACCTAACCTGCTTACCTCTTGGTTCATCATAGCTATAATTTATATAATGTGCCATTAGGTTAGGTTGACTGGCTAATGCTACAATGGTTCACATACCTTAATGAGATGGTCAAAGTAGCTCAACCCAACCTTACCTAACCTAACGTAACCCAACCCAAACTAACCTAACCTGCTTACGTCTCTGTTTATCATAGCTATAATTTGTATAATGTACCATGAGGTTAGGTGAGGTTAAGCTACTGTGACCATCTCATTAAGGTATGGAACCATGTGTAGCATTAGCCAGTTGAAGCAATGGTGCCATACCTATGACATCACACCATACTGAAGTGATATCATTTAAATTGTAAAGTAAGCATCAGCACCAAAAATGAGTTGTTGCATCTTCTTAGTCACATTCATAAAAATCATTCTGAAAAACAATTCCCAAAACTCAAAAAACACCTTGTATCAAAAATTTACCAAAAATTCAAGCCTAAGGAAATGAAACAAAAGAAACCTAATGAAGAAACCAATTTAGAGTCAACATACAGCATCCAATGTTTCAACAATGGGAATAAAAACAACCATGGGCAAATGCCACTCACTAGTCAAGCACACATGAATATTAGCATCTATGCACCCATGATTCCATGGGATGTGAGTGAGAGAAATGAGATTCATGAACATCAATGTGCTATTGGGAATGTGCTTAATAGCAGGGTTCTGAGCATCATGAAAAACATGTCTTTGAAGTGCAACAAAAATACATCAGCATATCAGACATGACATAATATATTTGCAAAATACCACAAACTCCATGAAATGTCGAAGGTGCAATTTTGCACAGTTGACTGTATAACCACATGCCGGCAATAAGAATCAAAATTAAATTACAGTACAGTTTTATCTTGTTTTATGGTTATTGCCCAGTGAAATAGAAAGTGGGCAATTACATACGCGAACCATCCAATTTACAAGGTATTTCAGATAGAGTGAATGGACCCTTACTACTGCAAACATCATGGCAAAATGAAAATCCAAGCACGTCACATTCACAATCGAAACTAGAGCCACAACCAGGCCGTTGTAAACCACCAACACATCCTCGAGAACAACCCCATGCCTTGCTGCGTGTCGCCTGGAATGGTACAAATGACGTCATCTGGGATACACCTTCTGGGCCGTTTTATTGGTTTGTTATATATTAAAATAAAAATATTTTAAATTCAACCCACTTTTTAAATCTTTTAATATCGCATAAATGGTTTCAGAATCTTGTTTAGCTGTTATTTTATCAGTTTCAGTTAGGCTGCGAATTAGACGACCACCATTACGAAAGGCAGCGTTTTAGGGGCACGCTTTTTCTCAAATTCATAGATGACGCAGTTGAGTCATAAATGGCGCAGTTGTTTACATATCTATTTTGTAGGTATTATGTATAGCGTCACACGTCGTGTTTGCTGTCGCAGCGTTTTTGGTTGCAGTTTTATTGTATTGTGTTGTGTCCTGGTTTATCCTAGGTGTAGTTACACTGTTAGCTATAGCCTATTGCTGTAGTTAATTAGTGATGGAAATTGAGGTGTATTCCGTATTAATTTTATACCTAACATGCTGATTCCGCTAAACCGGTAAATTCGCAGTTGAAGATAGTTTCTGATTTCATGCAATTTCTTTTTTCGAATCAATCTTATGAATGCGCTGAGCACGATGTGATCACTTATTTCTTCTGCAAATGCATACTTTTCAGTTGGGATGCAGCATATCACCCAAAGAGGGGCTTGGAGTTGGGTAATATAGCATAAAAAGTAATGTTCCAAATCAAGAAAAGATACAATATAACCTACCCTAACCTAGCCTAACCATCCATGCAAAAAAACGAATTGTGTTTGTAAAAATGGAAAATTTCCAAGCATTTTTGTGCTCTAAAAAAATGTTCAAGTTTAAAACCTAACCTAAGCTAGCCTGAACTGCTTTTAAGGAAAATGAACTATTTTTTTCCATAAATCCCCACCCCCCAAAAACACTTTTTTATAGCTTACCACAAAACCATAACCTAGACTAACTTACCAAAACCCAACCATTTTGTATGCTTCATGGAGGTAAAAGGTGTTTAAAATATGTCCAGTGATATAATTTTCACTGCAAAATTGAAATATGATCAACAGTTTTATGCATGACACTAACAAAAATGTATTTCAAAATTACAACAGCTAGCCAGGCCATCCCCAGTTCAGGATTGGTTTTCAGTTCAATGTTTTGGTGGAACCTTCACCTGTTCTACCATTGAAGAAGACTACTATATGAGGGTATGTGTTGGTGAACTTTTTCAATTAACATATCTAACTGTATGAATGTCAGGTTCCAGGTGAATAGCAATGGACTGTGTTTGTGCTGTAGCAACATGCAAGATGTGGGAAGAAAAATCTGAAAAGGAGAGAGATTGTTAATCAACATGTTTAAGTTTCCAAGAGAAGGAAATACCTGTAAGATTTGGTTGACAAAGTGAACAAGAGCTGATGGAGTTCATCCAACCAACTTATTAATTTGTTCCGACCATTTTACCTCTGATGATTATGATTGTGGCTACCTGATGCAGCTGAAGCTGACACCACAACAGCAACACCTGCCTCTCCTGAATCCTGGTGCCAATCCATGAATTAACCTGCCTACCAGATATGAATGGTATGAAGTGCTGAATCATGCATGACTGGTGTGCTTGATGCAATTTGGAGCATCTTATCCTTGTGTAGCTAAATGAAGAACCAATTCAACAAGTTTGACACCACTTCAATTCACATTATGAATATAGTGTGACCACCATCAGCAAACTGGGACTGGAGTGTGACGGTTTTGCCTTTGTTGCCAGCTTCGTAACCTACAAAATGAGGCGTACCAATACAGCGCTTGGCTGTCCGACGTCTGAAGCACCCGAGGTACTCCTGACCGCTATGTCCAGCTCTTGGCTTATCACCATCAGTCGCGGCCGGCTCTACGTGCCATAGACATGTTGGATGGCGATGGTAGACCAGTTTAATTCTTATTTCTGCTCCATCATATGCACAACCTGTACCGGCGAGGACGACATCGTGAGGCGCCTAGAAGTCGTCATCAGTAGCCGGCAGCCGAGGCTAGATGTCCGTGTGCACGGAGGCTAACTCGAGTTGGGCTGCATGTGCGCATTGGCTGGTTGCGCTAGAGCTCTGCTCGGCAAAGCGCAGAGAGGCGAGCAGCTAGGCAGGTGCGCCAGCATGTCACCAGCCAGCGATATGATGTCACCCTCACACTGTCGTCATCTGTCACCGTCTCCGCTGTGGCGTGTCGTGTCGCCCGGTTCTGCCTTTTTCTTCCTATTTGCTGTTGCCGCCGTGACCAGGGACGGACTGGCGGCGCCCCCTGTGATGCCCGTCCTGGCGGCACTTTTCACTGCTTTCGTGTCGCCCGGTCCTGCCGTTTTTCAGCGTGTTAGCGTGTTTTTCTGTTGCGACTGTGACCATTGGCGGGTTGGCGTCGTTCCTTGTGCCGGCCCGTCCTGGCGGCACTTGGCACTGCTGTGGTATCGCCAGGTCTCTGTCTTGTCGGAGTGTTTTGCTGCTGCCGCTGTGACCAGGGACAGGCTGGTGGCACTCCCTATGCCGGCCCGTCCTGGCGCCACTTGGCACTGCTCTCAGCTCTGGTACTGCTATGGGGCAGGTGTGGCGTATGCCACTTCATTGTTTCTGATATTTATAATGTGGCCTATCAGCATTGATTGGAAGGAACGATATGCAAAGTCCCTTTCCCCACGAACATTGATTGTGATCATTCATTCATGCTCTGAACCGGAACCAGTACAGACGCCGACGTTTAGGGGTGTTTTGGAATGAGCCAGATCTAATCCTGAACGCATTGCTAGGAAATGCCAACAATACATATCTGACCGCTTTTGGTCCCCAATGTTTGCACTCCGTCCGCAGAATGTACCCTGCTAACTAAAGTGGAATTGTACATAATTTGGGAGCGGTTGAGTCCCCTTTAAGACTGGCGTGAGCTCACCCCCTTGACCCAAATAATTTAAGATTTTAGCTATCATGTGGCACTAATGGGGCTTCTCGGCTGAATGTCTTCTTGTTGTCTCCATGCATTGCGTCCTTCCAATCATTTCTGCTGCTGGGCTGGCGCGGAGAGTCACATATTCCCCAATAAAAAAGGAGTGTCTGTCTTTCACGTGAATGGTCCTATCGATGTGGAAAAAAAACAATTGTCCCGTTCCTGTCCCATAAATCAGAGGCGCTGCCACATATAGATGGGATTAAAGGGTGTTTTCGGTCAATTACTTTTTACATGTAACACCATAAGCCCAATGCAAAATTTGATGCAGATTGGGGGACTTGCCTCCCCCTCCCCACCCGGTCCCATCATAGCGACGCATACGGTTCAGATACGTCCTTACTGCAACTCGCCGCGGGAGGATGTTAATTCTCTGCCGTATTTGACCTGTCCTACATCCTATCATATTGACTGAATCTTTGAGGGCTCATTCAGGCATAATATGCATGTAAAAGGTATTGAAGATCCTTTCCAGAACTACAGTGCTATAAGTTTTGCATCTACACCTCTTAACCCCTCATTTCTCTCCCGTAGTGTGCATACGTTGCATATCTTCGTCAGCGTGATAGCGGTCGGGCCTATGTTAAGGCTGTACCCCTGCGACGTCATTTAAGCACCTGCGCAGAAAGCTGCGCAGTAGGGACGACGCCACCTGGTATATATCTCCTTGGCCACAACCTGTATACGGCCTTGGCCACAACCAGGGGGTGCGCTCCAGCATTGTAGTCCAATAAAAAAGGGAGACACTGGAGCCGACCAATCAGCGTTTGACGACCTCTGCCGATCGTGACAATGGTAGACGCCATAGGGAAGAATTTGTGGACGCCATTATTGATATATTATTCCATTCTTCGTGAAAATCTTTTACAAACGTGTTGTCGCTGTTCTTGCCTCTTTTTTCAGCTCTAGTCTACCATAAAGTCACCGCAATCGACATAAAAAACTGTATGTTTGTGTGCATGTCACTCGTTCCGCCGCGTCAAAGACAAAATATTGTTACCCGTTGTTTAATGTGCTAAACATGTGCTGTTATTCCATGACAGAATTGATTGATTTTAGCTATTTTAGGTAAATGCAAGCGTGACTGTTTATACGATGCGTGCTGACATCTTGTGATGTGATATTTAGATTGCTTTGCAGGAGTGTCAGACCACTTATTTTGCAGTCTTGAGGTCCAGACCTGAGGTCTGTTTCATTCATTCAGATCCCTGGCTCAATGCATTGCACCATCTTTTTCCAAAATGCTTACAGTGATGTCATCCATTGTCCTGGTGTAAGGGCGTCGGTAGCTCAGTGGTTAAGCTGAGCGTCTGGCAAGCCAGAGGTACGGGGTTCGATTCCCCGTGATGTCTGCCCTTCCTGCCGGTGAGAGGCAGGTGACGCCATATGGTCTCAGCTGCCGAGTGCATCATAAAGCCACAATCCAATCCAATCCAGTCCTGGTGTAAGTATGCAAGCTATGTTTTGCTCACATTGTGCTAAGAAATGCACTGCTGAGCAGGGGTGCATCCATTAATTTTCCAATGTCTGGATATTCTCAAACTTTAGTTTTTATGGCAAATAATTATATTCATATGATTTCCTTTTTCATATCAAGTGCAACTTTTGCTTTCTTATTGCATGTTATGAGTAACATTTTGGTCTTGGGTTAATGATTAATGGCTTATTGTAGCAGCACTGCTAAATGAAAAAGTGGCAGATATACCACTGACTACCATCATGGAATAAGCAATTAATGTCATCAAAAATCACTCAATGGCATTATCCACATCAATTTGGGCATTTTTTTTTTTAATGAGGTCCACTCCTGAAGTACCTCCCCCTACACAAAATCAATTTCATTGCTGTTGCCCCATGTTCTGGGTGGATAGAAGAAGCTGCTTTGATTCAAACTTACACAAAATGTCCTACTGAGATGTTTTTGGTGACAACTCTGAGATCATCCACTCAGGTCAAATATATGGGTTATATATTGGCTACTGGTTATATATCAGCTACCCAATTTGATGTGTTATCCATTCCAAGATTAGGGCCAGGATGGCCGAGTGGTTAAAATGTTGAGCTCTGGGTACCAAAGGTCCCAGGTTCAACACTTGCACTGCTCAGGGCATTTCCCAATCCTGTGCCCCACAGGCAAAGCAGTGTGGGCAGCACCATTAGCCATGATCATGCATAAAATGTATCCAGAACCACCCAATAAACAAACAAAACAAACCATTCCAAATTAGAGCCATGCAGCCAAGTGTCATGTGAAAAAGCACATATTGGTGCTACATAAGCAATAGCAGCTGATGTACTCCTATGCCCAAATAATCAATAAATCAATCAAGTAACCTGTTCATGTTATGCCAACCATCTTATGTAGCCTAGCATATTGTTATATTCTTAACGCTTGGTCTCTTCATTAATGGTGCTCATTCTGTCATCAGTTCATTTGCTCAGCTATCACTATGGAAAGGAGTATTCACATTTGTTCAGTATGCTCGTTCCATGTATTTTTTTGTACACTTAACACAATGACAAAGTTCCAAAAAATTAATAGTAAATTTGTGCTCACAAGTGTTTTATGAATTCTTGAAATTTGTC
This sequence comes from Ashinkailepas kermadecensis, assembly GCA_034440615.1. NCBI lineage: Eukaryota > Metazoa > Arthropoda > Thecostraca > Neolepadidae > Ashinkailepas > Ashinkailepas kermadecensis. Next base: position 36,997 of record JAOTOM010001700.1, on the reverse strand, counting down.
CCAATGCAATGTTTAGGAACATGATTAAGATGAGGTGACCACTCATTTCCTCTGCAAATGCTTCCTTCTCAGTTGGCAAGGAAAATTACACTAACAGGGGCTTGGAGATAGTTAATATAGCTTTAAAATAATGCTAAAAAAGAAGGAATGTAACATAACAGTCTAACCTAGCCTAACTACCCTTTTAAAATTAACAAAAAACCGGAAGGATTTCAAAGAGTATTCCTTAAAAAATTCCAAATAAAAACCTAACCTAGTGTAATTTAACCCAGTCTAACCTGCTTTTGAAGAAAGCAAAGCTCAAATTGTATTCTAGAATCCCACAACAAAAAATCACAATTTTCGAACCCAACACAAAAGCCTAACCAAGCCAAAACAAACACTTTTGATTGGGTTGTTTTATGGAGGTAAAATGTGTGTACAACTTAATGCTTGAGCACCTTAAAATACAACAATACTAAATTAAGCAACTGACTAGATAAGGATTTGTTTTGCAGATGTGGAAATTCTATTTTTGTATTCCTAGGTTAGTTTTGATGAATTATGTTTCATCATTATTCATCATTACTAACATTTTCAAGATCTTGGACACGTCTTCAATGTTTCACCAGTAATTCAGCACTTGGTATCATTTTAGGCCAGTTATATTGCTGATTCCTTTGATGGGGTTTTAATGCATTTACCTTGTGTTCTCCAGTCAGTAAAGAAGAATTTCAGGGCATTCGAGTTCGATGTTTCAGTTTGATGTTCAACAGTTAATTATTGCCAATTGAGTGAGGAACTCCTAGTCTGGCTCCTCACCATTGCACTAGTCCACCAGGTCATTGGAGCATGCAATCCCCCACCACAGAAAGGTGGTGCCTCATCAGGGAGGGGAGTTAGTCTCATGTTGACCTATGAGTAGCATAAGTAAGTGTAAAATTAGGCAAGAAATAGCACAAAATCAGCGACCATTTTAAAAGTGCTAAGTTACAGATCAGGAACACATCATTAGTAATGCTCATCTTTAGGTGTCACATAACATTCGTAACACAACCATATACAGGGATGGATCTGTACCCCTCCCCCCATTAAAAAAACAATGGATCCCCTGGAGAGGCACCTGTCTATGGACTCCTGCCTTTACCCCCCCCCCACCTCCCTCAATCACATAACCTTTTTCTCCCTTTCTGTGTTTGTTGCCCATGTGCCTATGCTTGTATTACCACCTGAACCTCTACTCATGCCCGTGTCATTGCCTGAACGCTTTCCATGCGAGTGTCACCACTTGCTATATGAGCACTACCTGACCTGTGCCACAATTTGGCTTGCTCTGCCACCTGATCCTTCCCTGTGACTGTGTCACAACCCGGTATCTCAATATGCCTGGGTCATCCATCACCTGACCTCTCGTATTGCATGCGTCACTACCCACCTTCTCCCTGCGTCTATATATCCTGGTGTCATCAGCTGACCTCTCAAATTTCTGGTGTCTGCCTCACTTCTTTCGGTGCCTGTGTAACTACATGACCTCTCCCTTGGCCTGTCACTGCCAGACCTGCATCACAATTTGACCCATGCCATCACCTGATCTCACATTGTACATGTGTCACGACCTGGTCTCCGAAATATGTCACCTACCTGACCTCTCCATGATCGTGCCGCCACCTAGCATACGTCTGCCTGCAATGTCGTCCAAGTCATGCCTTTCGAGAGACTGCCTTCGTGCGGCCACTTCCGCGGTGGCCACATGTGTTGTGCATAGCAGCAGCAGCAGTGACGGAGCTGTTAGAGCTGTAGTGGGACACATTTGTCTCGGCACCTAAGGTATCCGGCAAAAGGTGAGACTGAGGTCGCAATGAGGCGCAAATGAGGTTATGGGCCACTGCAGGCCAGAACAGGTCGGTGTGAAAGTTGTGGCTGTCGCATTACAAGCATGTCTGTGGAAGACACAGAGCTCCAGATGCTGGCTGACAGTCTATCAACAGCGAGCATACCAGCTAATTATGTCATGACCAGCTTCAGAAACTTCCCACGATTCTTGCAGATGTCCGTCTGGAACCTTACTGGTTATGAGCTACAGGTGTTGGGACATACATGTACATGTTATGTTATGTTACAATCCCCCAGTGGCAGATCATGACAGACAAACCTGCATGTGGTCCAGACAGGGGTGCCCCTGCTGGGATGAGATCTGCAGGCACCGTTACAGCTCTCCATCAAGCATTGTACCTGCGTACGGACGGTGGTGGCCACCAGTAATCTTCCCGCGCTGGCCGGATACCAGAGTAGGATCAGACTGAGGCCGGGGGTGGTTCCAGTTCAGCAACGTCTCAGTCATCTTCCCTTCTCCGTGTGTGAAATCGGCCCGTGTGTGAAACCATATATCGGCCCATCCGTGTGGTGCACGGGAGACGAAGCTCCATGCGGCCAACTCGTCCCAGGCGGCCATCACACCGATAGTGAGGCCAACCACAGCATCCGCACCGCACTACTGAAGTCACCGGTACGGGCGCCACAGACAGAAAAGGTACTACTGAGGTCACCGGTACGGGCGGGACAGACAGAAAGGGTATGCTGCGAGCCGAAATGCCGGACCTAGAAGTTGGGAAGCTGCTCCCTCAGCCACAGAAGGGACCTCGGCCTCCGTTCTTGTCCTCTGTGCGCATCACGCATTATAGGGGCCAGTCGCATACGGCATGCACAACGGGTCTCGTGTGCATACGGACCGTTGGCGTCGCTGGACGGTGGCTCTACTGACTGGTGATGAGTGTGTGTGTGTGAGCAAGACAGGTGATTTAGTGTGTTCGTGTTGGACGGAAGTTCTTACGGCATTTGTACTTTCCAGCGGCGTTCACCGATCGATGTTGCAAAGCCACGGAGAGGCAGTGCTGCACCACTAATCACAGCGCGCCCGACACATGCCACACAGCGCGCCCGAAACACGACCCTGCGCGCCCGAGACAGAGCCGTCAGATGCGACTGGGACCCGACAGCAAGGAGCTCGTGCGGACATGATGCATGGTGTTGGTGATCACTGTGGCACATGACCGCGCTAGACCCGTTTCGGACGCATAGTCCGCGTGCATCAGTGATTCGTTCCATAACTGTTCGATGTTGGGCTCAACGAGCGATGTTAATTTTGTTATTATGTTGGTAGAGTTGTTTGAACTGTCAAGGGTTACTCGTTCGTAAGTAGGAAAGGATGTGGTGTATGAACTATGCAGACATCAATATGTAGGCCGCGCTTCCAAGTGTGAACTCATTGTTAATTCATTTTTGGTTCGTTCGGAGAGTAACACAAGTAATAAGATAATTTAAAGTAATAGTAGTACTATTAGTAATAGAGTAAGTCATATTCTAAGAGTAAGTAGTATGTATCACATCACAAGTGGTATGTAATATAGCAATGTAGCAGTAAGTTATTGCAGAAGAGATGTCGGCATAACTGTTTTGACATTACGTTTCCTTGAACACACGCTTAAAAAACAGCCTAGCTGGGGGTAAAAGCTCGACTGGCGCGCCAAGATACCAGTAGTGCACCATGGAGATGGCGGCCGTGATAGGTAGTGATGGTAATGGTAAACTGGTGGTTACTGTGTGGTGGTGGCGCCGCTGATAAGACGGCGGTGGCGGCTGCTGCCGCTGTGATAGGCATACGCTGAGCGGTGCCGGTCCGTGGGGGGCCGGCGCTGCTGTTTACCTCCATGCAGCAGCTGGGCTTGTACTGGGTATGCCAGCTGTTCCACATGTCGTTAACTGAGTTATCTAGAATATGTTCAGTGTTATTAGCACTTTATAAATATAATCATATACTACACAGTTTGGGTTTGGTGCATGTTGGTTTCACTCAGGTGGTTTTACGGTGTTGTGGTTTGCGCACAAGTACGAGTGGTACACAGTTATAAGTATTATCAAAGCGCAATTATAGTCGATGTAACTGTAGTCAATGCTCAATGCCGGTGTTCTCGTCGATACAGGAAAATCGTCAACACGCTCATATTTATGAAACAGACTAATGGAGCAAATGGACATAAAATATGTTGCTGTTCATGACTGAGACAATTGAACGGTGCCGATCCATGGCCTGGGATAATTCAACGGTGTTTGTGGACACTCACAATTCAGGCGAGTAGTGAGCGGGTGGTTTATATGAAGAAACGACACCTTATCTGGCGCCGAACATGCACAGGCTGAACGGGAACATGCAAACGTACACTGCTTTATGCATGCACGCCGGCTAACTGGTGCACTGTGCATTGGCATTCAAGTTTGATCAGTAATATTGCAATATGCCTTGCTTCTGGCGTACAGTGAGTTGGATGTCGCCACACTCCACCATGCCCTTAATTATTGCTGAACTATATCAGTGGCTGGCCTACCCGTTCAGTGGACTGCATCACGCATCGAAAGTATGCACCTTCACCGATGATCAAAACGTGACTGAGGGTGCGCGACGATTACTGACGCTGACATCTCGGTCAAATATGATACAACATGCGAGGGCACTGAAAGTTCTTCACATTGCAAAAACACTCGAGCATATATACATCAAGGAGGGGGGGGTCACCACAACAGCTAACGGAGATAAAAATGACTATGAATGCACAGTATTACACACGAATTACGACTACATTCCACAGCATTCGAGGTGCATCATGTGGGTGCGAGCATTCATTTCTCAGCTTTGCCGGAGCTACGCAGCGTGCTGGCGGACCTGACGAGCCGACCTCCTGTGGTTAGCAGCTGCTGTCTTAGAATCGTTCAGGAGCTTTATACGCAGCCACATCCTCGTTCTGGCGAACTGTTCCACCACACGACCGTCGATCCCTGGCACACGCTCGATAATAGCTCGCTGCAAAATTGTTTGTACACAGGGCTCGCTCAGGTACCTATCTCCCATAATGCGGCGAAACACGCTCTCCATGACATTGACTTTGCCCAGCCAGGCTTTGCTGGGCACAAGCAAGTCACCGCGACTCAATCCCATAATCCAACTATTCGGCACGTTTAGATCAGCTGCTACCACCTCCTTCGAGTGAGAGCCTAGGCTACTGTCGATGTTGCGGCACTTAAAAGCGATGTAGCCGGCCAGGTATGACATCGCCTCCTCGGCGGGCGGCCCTGGCTTGGGATGTGTGCTGGCCGACTCTTGTTGGCAGTCGCCGTCGGTGTCCTCATCACTACTGTATATCGGTGTCCTGGGACACAGCACCGCTTCTTCCTGGGCACAGTAGTCGTGGTCCGTAAGATCGGCTGCCGCAGGAAGTTCGGGACTTGCATTTAACACGCCTTCGTCTGTCTGCAGCTCTTGCATAATTTTGTTTGTTCCGAACCCAGGCCATATCTCCTGCTGCTGGTGGTCAGCTTGCTCAGTGGCAGGTGCTTCGGACGGACGGGCAACCTCCTGCGCTGCTGCAGGCTGTCCTGTCAGGAAGTGACAGCCTCCGCTGCCTGTCTCCAGCTGCACAGGCAGGGACAGTCGACCGCCATGAGCTGCCAGGATTGGGTGAGGCGTCAGCAGTAGCATACGCAGCCTCGTCTGCGCCTCGCACGCATTAGGGTGGGTGTTTGCACCTGCAATGGCCCGAATCTGTGAAAACAGGTTTTCAACCAAGTCCTGGTTGAGGTGTGCGGTCATGATGTACCGCACACCCAGTCGCCGGACATCCTCCAGGAGGCCGCGCAGCGACGCTGCATTCCGCAGCACGCCTTCCTGGCACGGCAGCCTTCGAGTTTGTGTGCGGGTTGGCGGGCCATCGGTCCGTTTCGGCGCCAGTTTGACTGCGCCATGCATCAGGTCTTCCATTTCTTGCAGCGTCCGTCTCTGAGCTTCCTCCGCTTCGACGCTCACGCCAAAGCCCCGCCTTTCCAGCTTGATGTCGAATGGGGCTCGGCTGTTCGATACATCAAACCACCGATCAATGGTTCTGACGGCTGCCGCTTCTCGGGCACGATGAGGAAGATATAACTCGATCGCGAGTGCCGTACGCTCGCTGAAAAGTTGGGCGGCGAGTCGCACACGCTGACTTGTTTGGCCTCGACCCTAAGACAAAGGAGAAAGGCCAAAGAACGGTAAGGAAGGGGTGTATGGTAGGCATATAAGAGTGACGAAAAGGTCCCATCGAAGACTTGGGTACAGGTGTCAGGTAAGGTTGGCATCACGGGCAGCGGTGTCAGGTTGGGGAGACCAAAGTCAATCGCAACAATGAAGAAAAACATTTTAAGCTGTAACAGAGAATGGTTCACAAATAATATCCAGTATATCACGTAAATTATCGTTGTTTTATCTATTAAGCGACGATTAAGCTTCTTCCAGTTTTTTTTCTGTATAGTAAATGTGCCAGTGAAAACCTCCAACTGCTACAATGGATTTCGCATTTCGTGTCAAACGTAACACCTGAATGGTTCAATTGTATCGGAATATCTAAATGGTCCATAATATTGAGAGGAATGTAGGGGAGTTTTCAGGGCCATCCCTGAAGGGGGAAACTCTTCTGGCACGTTGATAGTGTAGGGTACCTCAGCGTTGGACGATATTTAAGACCCCGGTTAAATTCAATGGTTTGAAGCCTTCCATCTCCGAGCTCTGATCTCACATCTTGACACGCACTTCCAAAACCAGCACTTCTATATTGTGCTATTAGTCAACAGACAAATGGCCACGAAGATCAAACAATAATGCGCAGCGTGATATAGCGTTAACAAGGTAGTTTCATTTTGACAGACAGGTGCAACTATTTCTATCAGATAATTACATCTCCACAAACAGCGACTCTCAGGCAGAGTCCAGGCGTACCTTAGTATGGGGCCAGGGCTGGCCAGACGGCGGCCGCCAGAGGGGCGACCGCCCACCACGACCGTTCCTCCAAGAGAGCCCTACTGCCTCGCGGTACCGTCGCTAGATACCCTCGGCAACGCCTGTCCCACGTGACCAACACGTCACTTCTGCGTCGCATGGTCCGGACGTCGGGCCCGAGTCGAGAACAATAGCAGACTACTGCAGGCGGGCGCGCTCTCTGACATCAGACATCAGAGACACAATGTCAGCTCAGAGTCAGATATCAGAGCCGCCTCTGATGACATCCAGAGACTGGCCTCGCGTGGGAACGAGTGCTGAGACGGCACCTCGGTAGCCTCGCTCGGCCTGGCGCCGCACACGTGAGCTGTTCCGACAGGATGCACCGGATAGGCGACCCACAACAATCGGCTCGGTAAGGCGTACTGTTCAGACAGCCGACCGGCTCAGGGCGCTGCAGCCCAAATTACATTTCATCATCCAAGACACCCACATTCACATCACCCGGCATTGAACGTTGGGGGGTAGGGGGCTGAATGACTGGGATTTAGATGCCCCAAAACCTAACTTTGTTACAGGAAAAATTGAACATAATTTTGAGATGTGCACTGTGCATCAAGGTAGACAGATGTTAGGTTGAAGGGAGTGGTGGAACATTACATATTGCTTATGGAAGGGAGGGTTACTATGTGCGTCCTATATTTTGAAGCATACACTATTATTGATTAAAAGTTAATTGATGCAGATAAAATTATCCATGAACTTTGGTGCTCGCATCGTCGCCGAACTAAGCAACCCAGCTGATATTAAAGCAGACAAGAACTTTCAGCTCTCAAGAAATCCTCACCATCGGAGAAAGCGACGGTCTTTAAGATAAGCAGCAGCAAATTGCACCGCTGACCGTATTCCCCCTCGAGCAAACAACCTTATGATTCGCTTGAACCCCTGTCTATACATGTCGTATGCAGAACTGGATACCTCTCACGAAGCCAGGGGATCCAAGTCTGCTTTCAAGACATTTTCAGCTTGGATATGGTAAATAAAAAATTAACATAAGCAGGGTACCAAACCAGGGGTCCAGAACCCCCGACCCACCTGGAATCTCCAGCCATGGTCCCATGCAATGCTGTAAAGCCAAGTTTAATTACTAATCATAAACATTCAAAATAGCGCTGGGATAAATTGGATTAGTTACGGTTTGCACCACGAAAAACGTTACATTCTACTCCAATCACACACAGTCATGTTCGAGTTTCGAGGCAAGCAAACCGAGAGCTCCGGCTAGCACATGCTACCATAGGATTGTATGAATGCTCCTTGCTTTGTCCCTTGAATGTCCCTCGTCACAGAACATGACGGCGAAATTCCTAAGCAGAACATGCAAACATGTTTACTGACATCGATAATATGCATTCTGACAACGTAAGTATACCGGCTCAACCCTAGCCCCTATTGCAGTACGGTGAGGTCGATATTTGTTACTGCTTTCAGATTTGTGGAAGTCAATATACTGGAGGTTTCTTAGATTGAACATTTCATTCTTGCATCTGTTCTTGTAGGTATATACTAGTCACATTTGTATGAGACTTGTATTGCACGAATGATTAGATGAAAAACACCAAGCAGAACCATAAATGTATGTAGAACAATCACGTACATCTATGTGAAGGCGAGTCAGTTTTGGGCACAGCTTCATTTGTGCGGAGCCAGAGGTCGTAGCATCAGTGACTGGGTTGTCCAGGGCCCAGACTTCTTCGAACACGCCGGAGTCCAGGACGGTACCGTCGGCCAGCAGGAAGCCACCGGTCAACGTGTTGGTTCGTAACAGCTTCAAGAGGTGCGGCGGGTCCGCGAAGACCCAGACACGCCTGTACAAACGTGAGCGTTATGTTATGTTGTTGCGACCTTCATTATCATCCGCAATGTACAAGATGAAAATATAAAACAAATATTGGATTATAACAAATCCAATTCCTGAATTGAAACTGCATTGTCTGGGCATTACGTACCATTGAACGTCAGTAGTTTTTAACTTGATATGCGACAGTATGTGAAGTATGAAATTATCTATTGTTATCAGGAAATCACCCGAGAAAACATCTGTGCTGTCTGATCAATCGGAGCTGCAACACTCTCATCGATACGTCATTGCCGAAAGCACTTCGTGTTACATCGCTTGCATCGTTTACACCATACATTTGGCTGGATAACACTAGACAGTACGCAAGCCAACTAGTCCTACATACGTCGTGCTAGCCAACAGAGAGCATATTAGGTAATAGAAACAAGGATTTCAAAATAACCTGCTTTCGATAAGACCCATGAAGGTAATACATGAGGTAAGAATGTTGTCATAATTGATAACACAAATATTGAATACCAAGGTTACACATGATTCCAAATGAAATTACAAATGATTCCAATTGAAATTACAAATGATTCCAAATGAAACAAATGAAACTTTGGAACTTGCTCTAACATATAGCTTAAAGACTACTAAAAATAATGGTGTTGAATGCAAACGATTACAAAGAAACAAGCGCGACTTGTTTTTGTTTTTTGTTTTTTTGGTACACTAAAACGTATCCTCATCGAGGAGAAAACCGCAACATTCACATACTTTGGACCTCTGAATTTTCTGCTATCAATGAGACTAAATGCCACACTCATCAGACTTAACATTGAAACGGATAACCTAATTAAAACAAAATACGTGCCTGCTTGGGTCTGCTGGATTGCAGAAAGACGTCGTGTAGGCCTCGTCAGAGGTGGTGCGCGAGATGCCCAGCTCCAGCCAGATTCGCTCGTTGGTCGAAGCCATGTCGCTGACGCAGGCGCACACCTGCAAGTCTATGGCCTCGAGCTGAGCGACGATATACCGCAGCTTTTTGGCCGTCATGGGTTCGTCCAGCTCATAGAAGATTGGCTGTTTCCAGCCACTGGTCAGTTCACGCGCCATAACGACCATCATCTTCGATGCCTCCTTGATTTGGTCAGCGGCCTGGTCATAGCATACGCGGCGATCCAAACTCATCTCGTCGAAAGCCAACACTGTCAGGCGCTCGGCGCTGGTGAAACTTGTGGATGCCGCACTCAGCACAGACATCGCTGGCTGGATTAGACCTGGCGACATCTGGAAGTCTCTCGTCCACTCGGCCAGTGTGGTAAGCGACGGAAGCGGGAGTTTCATTGCTTTGTTCACGTATGTGTAGGCCTTCTTGGACAGCATACGGAGACCCAGAGCTCGACCCACGTCTTCTTCTGACCAGCGCACACGCCTACCAGTGGTCAGAGTTTTCTGTTGCGCTTCCGTTAGCGGCATATCAGATGATTTTACTCGAGACAGGGCCGATTGGAGACACAAATTTCTTTGTCTCAGTTGATGAATTTCAAGACGCCGTTTTTGTGCAAGATATTTCCGTTTATACCTAACTTGGCGTAGGCGCTTCAGAGTTCCTGCTTTTTCACTTTCGCGCTGTCGGCGCTCAATTGCAAGTTTTTCTTCACACTGATGCAGGTCAGTTGTGGCCTTCTGTAGTTGAGATGCCAGCTGGGCAACCATCTCCAAAGGTGAAATGGCGGGTGAGATTCCCCCGCAGATCACGTCAGCTGATGTGCCCGCGCAGCTTACGCCGACTGATGTGCCCGCGCAGCTTACGCCGGCTGATGTGCCCGCGCAGCTTACGCCGGCTGATGTGCCCGCGCAGCCTACGCCGGCTGATGTGCCCGCGCAGCTTACGCCGGCTGATGTGCCCGCGTAGCTTACGCCGGCTGATGTGCCCGCGCAGCTTACGCCGGCAGATGCGCCCGCGCAGCTTACGCCGACTGATGTGCCCGCGCAGCTAACGCCGGCAGATGCGCCCGCGCAGCTTACGCCGACTTCCGCAATTCTGAGAACGATAAAACGGCGAAATGAATGAACAAGGCTGATTTTTTCGTATTAAACAATTGCAGCCAATGTCATTATATCCTCCAATCAACACGTAAAATATGTTTCATCATACACAAGCCATTTGGTTTTGACAGTTAAAAAAATCGAACAACAGAAAATGAAAACTTGAAATGGAACTGAACAAACACAAAGGAAGACTTCATTGAGCTAGAATACTGGCAAACAATAATAGAGCACAGTAACACAAATTGACTTTGATCAGATGGGAAGCAATGAGCCAACAATTCAGTTTCCTGGAAAGCGAATTTAACATACCTCCGTCGTTTTTGCCATGGTAGGTTTATCGATGGCACTGCACTTGCTATCAGGCTTCTCCGTGACAGGTTTTTGCTTTCCAGAAAGTTACTGCGTTCGAAATGTCCAGAACACACATAAGAATGTCTTAAATTGAAGTAGTCTTTCCGTTGGCATGCACGTACCCATTTCTTGTAAATTTTTGAGCTACGTGGAAAACGGTGAAATGAAATTTCTTTCTTCCTAGATTTTGATTTGGTGTTGTTGTTACAGCCCCACACAACACAGATAGCCATAGCTTGCTATATTCATTAAGTTATTCCTGAAAAAAGAAATGGGATTAGTGGGACATAGTCATATATACCAGTAATGGAGAAAAACTGATTTCTTGAAATGCCAATGAATGCAGGCACCTGATCAGAACTCATCTCATTATTCATGTGGTTCAATCCTGAGGCTTCATGCCTTGAGTAATGCAAACAAGAAATGGAACCATGGAACTATGAAATGCAACATTTTCTTCAAGGCACATGCGTATCCAACGACGTCCTTCGGGATGTCGTTGGAAAAACATCCCCATATAGTTAATGATCCAAAGCAAATAGCAAATGGATCTGCAATGGGAATAAAACAAGTGATGCAGGTACATGCATATGTGTAACAAGCACAGAGAGGGAGAAACAGATTGTTCAATGAGAAACAGGGAGGTAGGAGGCAGCAGGTTTCTACAGACCAGCACCTCCCCAGAGAAGCCATTACTTATTGAATGGGCAGGGGGAGCTAGATCCATCCCAGTATATGGGCATCTTATGAATGTGATATGACAGACATAAGGAACATTGTTAATGCTATGCCCTTGGACATAAGCCAGGCATTCTCTATCGCATGTAGTTTTGATGGAGATTTCGCATGGAGATTTCAGGCATGGAGTTTTGATCAAAATGATCACTGTTTCATATCTGTTATGTAATATTCTTACCTAGTTTTATACTTACTCATGTGATTACTGGGGCAGCATAAGACTTCTCATTGTGGTACTCGTTGTCATTTGCTATAAATTTAGCTGAGAAAGCAATGTGGCTTTTTGGGACTCATTGTACAGTAGGTAAATGTGACATTGGTTGGGGTGTTGAGTATCTTTTGTCCAGGCATATAGTATATTCCCTCTGTAGGCCTAACACAAATGGGCCCATGTAGCTCTTATTCAGTCACTTTAAAGCATGCTTGCACTATACATGCAGTGTTCCAGCATCCTGAAATTCCTTCAACATCACAAAGTCATAGGCAATCCAAAATTGGTAAGTTCTAGGTTATCAAACATCAGTAGGCTAGGTTATGTTAGGTTATGGTTGTTATACTGCAATTTTCCTTTATTCTTCATGATATATTATCCCACCAAACCCTATATTCTACCCCACATTTTCGTCATTATTTGTTGGGGAGAGGGAATAACATGTATCTTCATTGCTAAGCAATTCTGGTGTCTTTGAATGTTGTTTGCATGAATCTGATGTTCTTTTCTTGGTGAAATGACTACCTACTTAATTCAGATATAAGCATTTCAAATTAAATTGCTGTTATCTTCAAAAGTTGTCATTTCTCAATGAAATGAATAGCAAATTCCTTGAAATAATATCAGAAACACTAGAAAGGCATATTTTACAAAAAAAATCACAAGAATTCTTCTATATATTTTCCAAAAAGCCATCTCTGAAATTAATATGATGAAAATGTTAATAGTAATGATGAACGTAATTCATCACAGCTAACAAAGGAGGGCAAAAGCTGTATTTTCATGAATTCAAAACAAGTTCTTGATTGATGCTAGTTTCTATTTACATTCCCGGAACACAATGACACTGCTGTTCAGTGGGCAAAATTCAAAATTCAAGTTAATCACAGCAGGACAAGGTTAAGACAGTCTTTCTTCACCAACAGGGTAGTAGAACACTGGAACCAGCTGCCAGGAACCATTGTCAGTAGCAACACACTGAATATCTTTAAAAACGGCATAGACAATCATTATAAGAATAGGGGGCTTGTTTTTCTGTATTCCAGGGAGGGTTGATCAACAGATTTCGTGGGCAACTGGTTCAGTGTCCAAGTGCAACCAAGAAGGGCCCTTGTGGCTCATAGTTGCACTGATATTTTATGTCTTATGTCTGTATGGGAGGGCAACTTAATATGAGCCACAAGGGTCAATCTGGGTGAAGCCTCTAAAGAAAGATCCTATAAGCCAAAACAAAAAAGATACTCAGCACCCCAGCAAATATCACATCCTACATTCCAAAGAAAATATTCACCAACATTTTGCACACCTATCGATGCCTACCTAGCCCTATTCACTTGGTCCCACATAACACTCATGGATCAAGTGCCCCCATCAATAATTTTCAAACTCTATTCATGCATGCTTAAAGCAGTCTGCAAAGTGTACACCTACTAGCACAAATATCACCACACCCGCCACCAAGTAGAACTAAAAAACAAGATTCTCCAACATAAAAACCCATTCACCCTACTGTTAAATGCGTTCATTGAGGCACTCCAAACAAGACTAGCAGACAGCCTATACCATTTATCAACCACCCATTGATAGGAAACATGTTATCGCTTAACTGTCCTACACCTTGACTTGTCTAACCTGAATTTACGACCCCTATGTGATACTCTAAATACAAATGAGTGGTCCTGTCATCTTAGTCACCATCATAAACACTGAATTGGAAAGACGAACTCCAAGAATTCATAAAACACCTTAAAGCACAAATTTACCAAAGATTGTTCATGTGCTGGCACCATTGACGAATACACATAGACATTCACTGAAATTGGCTCACAGACATGCACCAATGGATTGTAGGAAAATATGTTTAACCTCAGATGCTGTGCTGCGTGGGATTCGTTTCCTCATGATGTAGTAACCTTAATGGACCTGGTTGCATTTAAAGCTGCACTGCTCCCAAATCTCTGCACATTGTTTTATGAATACATAGAACAATGAATGATATATGAATGAAGGAATAAATTATTTGAATGATATAACAAAATGATTTAATTACACGAAGAGAGTAGCCATGATAACATACTAATCAACCTTGAAGAGTAGCTTTGCTTCTTTGTATTTAATTTTGCTTAACTCACATTATAAATCTTGTGTGAAAACTATTTATTAGCAGATGTAATGACTACTCTAAATACCTAGGTAAATTCTGCTTAAGGTACACTTTCCAGTTCCTGTTACTTGCCCTGTCTATCTGATAATTATTTTTATTTAATGGAGGGGACTGGTATACCTGCAGATACCGACTCACCTCAATCGGCCACAGAACCCATTTCTGGGTGACATGGATAAGCTGGATAGACTGGGATATATAGTTCCATTGGAACTTAAGATAATGGATTGATTGGGGTGTGAGCATGTACTTTTCTAGTATCTTTTCAAGATAGGCTTAATCCAGATGGGTCCCCATGGCCATCATCAAGCCTGAACACTGCATGAACATTATATGAACTTTGTGGAACTCAAGAATTTAGGGAGCCAACCAGGTAAGTTAACTATTACTGAAGGGCTCTCCAAGTACTACATACCTTGTTATTAGTTAATTGGACAAGTAAACTATCGACTACAATAGCACAAGATGATATATTCCAGGAATATACACCAATGTTTCAGCTTTATGCCTTCATCAGGATGACAAGTAAAATATTGAGAAGAAAAAAATAAATAAACAGAGGACTTCAGTTTTTGCATTGACATGTGGCACTACATCTACCATCTACTACAGGTTAGCAAGAGCCACAGACAAAATATCTGTGTGTGTACTTGATCCATGAAATGCATGTGCTCTCAGCTATTTTATCCATGTCTTTCATCAACCTTTAGTAGGTGGTAGATGTAGTGTCACATGTTGATTAAAAAATTCAAAACTGATTGAATTTTACCAAAAATCAGGTAATTTTTATAAAAGGTGTTTTGGGAAGTTTTGGATTTTTAGACCCATAGCCATGATTTATATAATGCACCATCCATGCAGCACTGCTGTTGTGAGTTAACTCACCATTCCTCACCTGGTGCTTCTCAGTTGTGGTGAAAGTGACATTCCACACTCCACTCAGTTGATTCAACACTTTTTGAAATACAAAATGCTTATTTTCCACCTATATCACACAGATCATGTACCATTACCCCACAAGAATGCTGATAGAAACTGCACAATGTCAACAGAAACTACACAGGGTGCTGCAATTGGGTTTGGGTTTTTAGACTATAATATATTAGTTTATATTAGCTTAGATTGGAGTATATTTTATTATATTAGGTTGGGTTAGGTTAGGTAATGTTAGGTAAGGTTAGGTTAGGTTAGATTAAGGTTTCCTATTTCATTATTAATTCACATAGTAATTCTTTGAGGTTTTCAGAAGTCAAGACACACCAAGCTGACTGCAGTTTCTGTCTGCATTGTGCAGTTTTTGTCTGCATTCTTGTTGAGTAATGGGGTACATGATCTGTGTGACATACTCAGAAAATAAGCATTTTTCACATGAAGGAGTGTTCAATCAACTGCATGGAGTGTTGAATGTCCCTTTCATCACATCTGAGAAGCACCAGGTGAGTAATGGATGAATTACCTCACAAAAACAGCAGTGCTGCATGGATGGTGCATTACATAAATATATGCTATGATAAAGGTAAGCAGGTTGGGTTAGGTTAGGTTAAGTTAATTGAAGCATCTCATTAAGATATGTGAAGTTTGTAGCATTAGCCCGTCAAAGCCTCAGTGTCATACCCATGATGTCATCACACCATAGGTACTGATGTGACATCATTGTTCAAATTGAAAAGGAAGAATCAGCACCGATAACAAATGGTCACATCTTCCGAATGACGTTGATACACATTATCCTAAAAAAGAAATCCAAAACTTCCAAAAACGCCTTTATAAAAAAACAAAACAAAAAATCATACTTGTCACCCTGATGGCATCAAGCTGAAACATTGAACATTCCTGGAATATATAATCTTGTGCCATTGCACCTAGTCTGTATTTTACAACATACCTTGTTTGCTCATACAATGAAACATATCACAGTGAGCACATTGGAAAAATTTGTGTCATGTACTGAGACAGGGAAGAACAGGACTATAAAACTGAGCTAAGTAGTCTCCAAAGCTTAACTTAAATTATGCATTTGAACATCACTTGATATGATGATAAATACCTTGCACTGTCACAAGAGAAATTGTATCGTATGATGTCAGCAGGCATTGTACAAACTGCAGATTGACATTTAAAAAAATAGCTTGAAGCAAATAATAAATATGGGAAATTTGTTTCAATATCAACTGCAAAAATATTTTGTTTTAAGTGCGGCGAGATCGGTGACATCTACAGAAATATCGATTTTTTCCCCTGTTAGCGGTGGCATTGTGATCAAGTAGTATTAAAGATCAAGATTAAAATAGCAAGAATGCCTTTGTATAAAATTAGCACGAAGAATGGAATAATATATGAATAATAGCTTCCACAAATTTTACCCTATGGCGTTTACTATTGCCACGATCGGCGGAGGTCGTCAAACGCTGATTGGTCGGCTCAAGCGTCTCCCTTTTTCGGAAGCGGAGCGCTCTACCTGGTGTTCTATAGCCTTGGCCACAACCAAGGGGGAAACATATTGTAGGAAAAGAGCCATAATTGTCCTGAAATGAAAGCACCATATTTAGTAGATTTATCAATATAGTATCCTGGAATAAAAAGGCGCTTCTGCTATACACGTCTCATTGCTTAGGTTTTGTCCAGTTTAAACCAAATATACTGGATCTACGGACGTTGGAGTACCTGATAGGCGTTGATCTTGATAGGTCTTTGGGTCTTCGTATCTGATGCGAGAGACGTCTAAAGGTAGGTGTTCGGGAAACGAATCGTGTTCGGTTACCCCCTCTTCCCCTATATGGTATCCCCCCCCTAACCGTTCTATGGCGTTTTCAATTCACCTGATGCATATGTTAGGCAGAGAATACCGAGTATTGTATGGGTCTGTTCCTCACCAGATACCTACCCTCCTTCCTTAATATCTTCTTACTTTTCGGCTTGCTCGCTTCCCACTCCAAACTTTCACACCAAAACAAGTACGCTTATCCAAAACAAATATCATGTTTTCATTTGACCTGAGACATATGTGGCGCACGAGCAATTCCTAATACCATCATTGGCTTGTTTGCAGCATAAGCTATTTCAAGTTTGGAGGGTGATACAGCATTGGATCAACTCTTAGGCGCTTTTACAGCAACTGGAAGTAAGAGCACAAATAATTCCAGAACAATTCCTGTGTAGCAGGTAGCAAACCATTAGTTATGGGTGCTGAATGACCAAACCTGGTTGATGCACCCTTGATTTGATATTTGGGCTTAGGGGCGCATCAACTGCTACTGGTTATGTAGTGCCCATCTGGTTGATGCACCCTAAAACTCAAGTAACCAATGAACTAATAAGTGACATTTTCCCATGGTTGTTTTGATGGACATTTTCTCACACATTGTATGCAGTATGTTCCCTGTCTATATTGTTTATTTGGTGTTTGCATTGCTTTCATTTTTAATGTGCTTGACGAAGGATGAGTAATGCCTTGCTCTTTTATGATCTCAGTTTACTCTCTCTGGATTTGGAAAGTAATTATTAAATTCTGTATTTTAAGGAAGCTTTGGTTTCCAAGTTTTGATGTTCAATGTTAAAGCATGCTGTTCCAAAAGTAAGTACTATGTAAGGGAAGGCAACCTTTATTTGCATTGTGAGTGAGAACATTTTCGAGAAGATGTTGTAGATTGCTTCTATAACTATCAGTGGTAAACATTGCCACTGCTACAAACATTGTCAATACTGCATGATCTTCAACCATGTATTGCATGCTTAATCACTGTTTTTTTTTTTTTTTACACAGTTATTAACATCCTAGCCTGTCTACACCTGCTACAGGTCCATTGTTAAATGTGGTATCTATTGTTTGACATGTGGTGAATTCAATCAACATATTTCCTGACTTGTTTCTTAGCATATGTGGGACCCAACTTGGAATATTCTGTACAAGCATGGAGCACCTACCTAGGAAAAGCGAGATTATATATATATATATATATCCATATCTCTATATGTATATGTATATATATGTGTATATATATATATATATATATCTATATATATATATATATATATATATATATATATATATATATATATATATATATATATATATATTACAAAGAGTGCAGCTCAAAGCCACTAGGCTCATCAGTGGAATAGGTAACTTGGAATATAGAGGAAGGCTAGCAACATGATATATGTACTCACTGAAGTATAGGAGATTAACGTGGGACATGATTGAAATGTACAACATTATTAAAGGGCTAGGTCAGGTCAATTTCAATGATGCTCTTTGGTTTAGAGTATCACATAGGGGACATCAGTTCCAGTTAGACAAGTTGAGGTGTAGGACATTTAACACGTGCACGTCCGGGGGGGCAGATATCTGCCCCCTCCTGCGGTTTTTCCTGCTTTGCCGCCATACTAATTGGGTTAGCAAGGCCAAACCATGGCTGCTCATTGGTCATTTCCACATATCCTCAGAGGGGACGAGTGGTCTAGGGGTAAGATGGTCGTCTCACAATCGAAAGGTTGTGGGTTCGAGTCTCACCTGTCGCTACTCTTCGCCCGCGACCAATCGGCGTGAGAGATTGGCGACGCTACATGACTCAACGGTCGACGTGTCGTAAAACCAATAACCAACCAACCACATATCCTCAGAAATGTTTGACCCTGGGTCATCTCAAGTTCGGTCATCAGGTCAGGCGAAGTGACCCAACATCCCTTGGCGTTCTAGGTGGCATCACTTCCACAATAATTGGGCGATTTATTTCAACCTTATATCACGTCATGATCTTATCAAGGACTATAATATATATCTCGGTTTTTTCATAGCATTGACCTGCGGTCAGGTTGCGGCCATGGCTTCCCCCATTATAGGCCTATGGTAAAATAAACAAATGTTTCCTGGTTACATATTTGCTCTCGGAATGACCTCATAATGGTTATGGTGTGTAGTTTGAAGCTATTCTCAATGTTACTGCTGACATTTTTGCTCAGTGACCTCACCAAGGTCATCTGAGGTCACCTGAGATCATTAGCACATTTCTGCGCATTATATCGCATTGCATTGAGCTAGAAGGCTGAAATTACAGTCATTGTGCTTGTATCGCCAAGACATGTCGATTGATACACTACATGGCCTCCCTAGGCTACCCCATGACCTTGACCTGAGGTCATAATTTCGGAGTAAAAAGTATTCCTGCTTGGGTCGTAGTTGGCCTCAATTGTCCTCTGTGAATCCCATTCACTTTGAGGTCGTTTATGAATATGCGAGTCAATCATTTACTCTATGACCTCTGCAAGGTCATCTTACGTCATCGCACATAACTGCAAATTATTTTTCACAGTATTGCACTGGAGCGATCAAACCAACGCCAATTGGTTTGTCCCCTCAATGCGCCAAAAATAGGTGTCGAATGATCCTAGGTCACTTAGCACCCTCGATCTAAAGTCACATACCTAATATTTGACCTGGTCAGGTCAGGTCAAGTAAAATGTGGTAAATTGTCCAACACTTTTACATAGCTACTTGATTTTGTCTTGCATTGAAATTGTTAGGCAGGAATGCAATGACTGACTACATAATAAATGAAATACATATTGGCAAATTTTGCTACAGAGCTATTTGGGTCCGACGTCAAGAGATGTCTTTCATATCCAACAAATAATTTAGAAGCGTTTCGCATGTCTCGAGTGTTTTATATGAGCATTGAACACATACATATCGTTTGTTGTAATGGAATGCGTCATTCCCGTACCTATCCACTACAATAAAGACCCGGTCTGGAATATCGTGCCTTTCTATCATGTCTTGCGAATCGTCTCGGAATATTCGGAAATGTAGCGGTGCTGGACGCGGCGCATATATCACAAATATTTGTGCGACCATTTTCACTAACGCAGCCATGTATTATCCTGCAGTAAATTATATAGCGAACATCAATGTGGTATGAAACCAAATGTTGTGCAAAATTTTAACAAAAGCGAAATGGTCTCGTTGAGACGTTTTGAATGATATGCGACATGACCTACCAAGGCCAGAAAACGGTCTTGACCTCGGGTCAACCGAGGTCAAGGTCAAATATTTACCTAGCTACTATATGTCATCGGAAGCGTCTTTCGTCATATATAGCAAAATCAGCTTCCCATCGCCATGCTGTCAAAAAGTTTGTACCGGAAAATTACAATACATTTTACCCAAGTTCGGTGACCTCTGGTGACCTATCTGTTGATCTGACCTAAAATCACAGTGTATTGTCGATAGCACATTTCAAGGGCTGTCGAATAGCATTCGCCGTTTGTTTCTATCTGTTACAGGTCCTGAGATATGTGTCAATATCTGAGGGTTTTACCCGATCTGGTCGAATTTGACCTATGATGACCCAGTGACCTAAATATTGACCTGAGCGAGAAAATGACAGAAATACTTTCGATAGAGCTTGTCACCAGCTATCCAAGGCCGTTTTCCGTTTCTCGCTACCTAACATAGTTCTGGAGATCTTAGGGGGGGGGGTCAGTCATCTGCCCCCCCTTTCAGCCGGGGCAGATGCTGAAATAGGCTGCCTGCTGATGTTGTGGGGAGTTCCGCATTGAATGTATTTAAAAGTAGGGTGGACCTTTTTTGGACACGAATATCCTGTTTTTGAGTTCTAATTAGTGATGGATAAGGTGAGATTTATGCTAAGTAAGTATGCACAGAGCAGGCATGGATGCGGTTTGAAAATTATTGATAAGGCATTCAATCCACATGTGTTAAGAGGGATCAGGGGAATAGGGCTGGATAGTTAGGGTAGATAGGTGTTTGGGATGTTGGTGGATGTTTTCTTTAGGATGTGGTGATGGTTGGGTTGGGTCTTTTTACCAGGCTTATGGTTTCTTACATTTACAGACTTAACTGGATGGGCCATTGTGGCTCTTATTAAGTATAAACGCTATATGACTGGATGACTTTCCAAGTGCCAATCTTTCTCTTGATAAGTGTGGTTCCGTGAGATTGTGAGCTATTAACTAAGATCTTACATGATTGCTGTGGGGACGAATGATCTAGGGGTAAGATGCTCGTATCACAATCAAAAGATTGTGGGTTCGAGTCTGTTGCTACTCTTCGCCCGCGACCAATCAGCGTGATATATTGGCGACGCTATATGGCTCAACAGTCGATGTGTCGTAAAACCAATAACGAACCAACATGATTGCTGTTTTTGATAATGAACATGTCATTTTACTATTTAAGGATCTATTTTGAGCTAATTCATTACATATGTCTAAACTGCTGGATGAAATGCTGAGCTGTACCTCAGAATATGAATCATGATTTTGTTCCTTTGGTTTTGGTAGCATGTATATTAAAAGGAATATCATGCAACATCGTCATGCCAAAAGTGATTTCCTGGTGTTTGAAAAAAAAACTTAGTTGTACTTTATCAACATACTGTTCATGGTCAGATCACTGCTTATTGAGATATAAGTACTTCAACTTGAATTCCGACATCTCAAGCATTTCCCATTGCCCAGAAAATGAGAATCAACATAAAATATCACATCAGAATGCAGCAGAAAAATGTGTTTTTGAACACGAATTGTACCAGGGGCCTCTTATGCATGTCTACCTAGGCAGCATTTCAGCTGTTCATACAGAGCTCAACATCAAACATTTGCATAATATGCCAAGGGTTGCTGGACATTCTTTGATTGTTTGACATTTCTTGTGATATTTCCATGCCAAGGGGATAATTTTCAGTCAGGTGCCACCTGTTCCCCTCATCCTAAAGCTATCATTGGCATCTCACAGGAATGAATTGGCTTTTCATGTTTTTTAGCATGTGGTATTTTTATTTTTATCATCCAGTCCATAGGTACAAGCTGCATAATGTGATGCATGACTGAGTTTGCTATCATGTTTCCACAGATGTATTTGAAGTTGATCGCTGTGTTGCATCAATTCCACTACTTTTCTGTCTACCTGATTCACTTATTTTTCACTCCATGAGTGCCGTTTGTTGCTGCTGACTTCACCTCACCCTAATGCCTCCCTGCCTTGTATGGCACAGAGTGGCACAGAGTAACAGTGGCACAGAGTTCGTCATTTATCTTACAACAGTTTTTGTGAAGTGACTTTTGGTGTGGCTTGGACACTGAGTGGTGCTGCTTCACATCATGGTTCATGATGCATCATGTATACTGCACTGTTCATTACAATACAGGAGTTATTTTACCACTCATTTGCCTTTGATTGAATTCGACATGTAGGTACATAGTTGTCTTGGGTAATATTTCAGTAGTAAGGACACATGGAAATACACCAATGTTTGTGCTGCCCTCTCTGCCTGCCTGGTTAGGGCTATTCTAATTTTAATGTATTCTTGAATAAGCTGTACACACGCACCAGTGGGCGCTGTATGACCAACGCAGTCGATGCGCCCTTAAGCCCAAATAACCAACCAGCACACCCACCAGTGGTATCATCATCTCCAAGTAAAATAAACCATGAAACCTTAGACCAGTGTTAATTTTTTTTTTTTTTTTTTATAAAAAAAAATTTTTTTTTTATTTTTTGATGGGAAAAAAAAAAAAATTTTTTTTTAAAAAGGAAAAAAAAAAAAAAAAAATTTTTTTTTTTTTTTTTTTTATTTTAATATTTTAAAAAAAAAAAAATAAAAATTTTTTTTTTTTTTTTTCCCCCCCCACAAAAAACCCCCCTTTTAAAAAAAAAAAAAATTTAAAAGGGTATAGTTTGTATAAAATCCCAAAAAAAAATTTTTTTTTTGGTGTTGTGAAAAAAATTTCCCCTGGGCTATTTAAAATGGGGGGGTTGGGGGTTTTTGGGAAAAATCCTTTTTTTGTTTCACTATATCGTCAATATTTAATTAAATATGTTTTCAATATTTATTCAATATTTATTCAATATTTATTCAATATTTATCAATATTTATTGTTATATATTATGCATTTATATTAATCAACATTTATTCAATATTTATTATTCGAGTCATGGGCAAATATCCTAGTTGGCAAAACTGGCGGTACTTGGTATCGCCGGAGTAATATTTCAGGCCCCGTTTGGCAATAAGATGCTTGAATGCGCAATCGAAGGTCATTTTGTTAAAGAGACAACTTTTAGACACCATAGCCCGTTCAATGCAAAAAGTCACTTTATATTTCCTCAAAGTGGCTTTGGCAATGAAGTTCTCCGAGGGACAACACCAAGAAACCAATGCCATTTGTGAACTTATGAATGACTGTCCAATAATATTTTGAAATCTGTGCTAAGATAAATTGTGCCCTGAAATAAACTGCATTTGGAGTTCATCAGTGTCGGTGAAGGGTCTGTAATACCTGTTCCGATTTTACTCCGACCCATCTGTTGCCGGCCCGGTAATCCGCCGTAGTTTTACCGCTGGGGTAAGCGAATCAGACCCGGCTCTATTTTCCAGTACATCTTGACAACTGTTGGGAGGGACGGGCTGATGGGTTGGTGAGTGTTTGTGGGTTGATTATTTTTAGGTTTGTGGTGTGGGTACCCAAATGTGTACTGGCAGTGATAGCTAAGTGTGCCCATTCGGTTTCACTCTCTGTCGATTGTCATCATGAGATGTGAAGTCGTATTTCCATAAGTTGGATCACACTGGCGAGTGTGGCAGGAAGTGGCGCACGATAGAGACCATTGTTCAGAGAGTAGGGGTTGGCTGTGGTGTTGCCATGCCTGGTTTTCTCCCCTGTTGTAAATAGATCAGCCGGAAGGTTTTGTTTGCCTGGTGCAGAGGTTGGTGGGAAGGTGGAATGGTGTAAAGCCTTGGCTCGGCGGTTGTCATGGGTTTCGATTCCTTGTGGTGCTCGCCATCCCTCCCAGGGTCCACTGATGGGGTCCACCCCAGTTAATTGTATCTTGCTGTGAGTTTTTTTTAAAAATTTTTTTTTTTTTTTTTTTTTTTTTTTTTTTTTTTTTTTTTTTTATTTTAAAAAACATTTTTTTTTTTTTTTTTTTTTTAAAAATGTTTTTAAGTTTTTTTTTTTTTTTTTTTTCTTTTTTTTTTTTTTTTTTTTCCTTTTTTTTTTTTTTTTTTTTTTTATTTTTTTTTTTTTTTTTTTTATAAAATTAAATTTTTTTTTTTTTTTTTTTTTTTTTTAAAAATTTTTTCTTATTTTTTAATACTCTTTTTTTTTTTTTTTCAAAAATTTTTTTTTTTTTGTTTTTTTTTATTTTTTTTTTTAAAAAAATATTTTTTTTTTTTTTTTTCCCCCCCATAAAAAAAAGGTTTTTTTTCGGCAAGTGCATTGCTATTTTTGTATTCCAGCTCAACATTTTGTACTCCAGTTAAAAATTATGTACTCCACTACCAAAAAAAATATGGAAACCTACACTGACTTAGTCTGTCTGTCTATCTGCACAAAATTTGACTAGCTGGCAACTTTATCTCCACAGTGGCGTCCATATCGAAGAAGCTAACCATGCACATGGATACATTATTGCTGCCACCTGTTTGCCCTGCTGTCAAGTCGGAGTTCAATAATTCCACAACAGATGGCAATGGGGACACGGCAACCCAGCCAAGAAGTGCATGGTCCAGCTTTCAGGCACTCCGTCTGAACATCAAACGCTGCGACGACGAAGTGGTGAGCTGCTGACCATGAAGCTCATGTGTCATTTCCAAAGGGTGTTAGAAGAAAAGAGTCTGATTTACGAACGTTTATGTTAACTGTTTCTGTAGAGGATCTGGGCCATGCCAGGCTGGGCGGTGTCGGTGCGGGCTTCTGGCTTCCTTGCGTCTGCGTCTGGGTCGGGTCGGTGTCTCGCCGGCCGTGCGCATCTCGCTGTGCCGTTAGTGTTTGGCTGCTTCGTGGCCGTCGAGGCCTCCACCAAAACAGTTAGCAGGGCTTGATTTTCGGGCTGTTGCTGTTGGGTTGGGTTGGGTGGCTGTTGCTGTTGGGTTGGGTGGCTGTTGCTGTTGGGTTGGGTTGGGTGGCTGTTGCTGTTGGGTTGGGTTGGGTGGCTGTTGCTGTTTGGTTGGGTTGGGTGCCTGTTGCTGTTGGGTTTGGTTGGGTGGCTGTTGCTGTTGGGCTCGGTTCGGTGGCTGTTGCTGTTGTGTTGCTGTTGGGCTGGGTTCGGTGGCTGTTGCTGTTGGGTTGGGTTGGGTGGGTGTTGCTGTTGGGTTGGGTTGGGTGGCTGTTGCTGTTGGGCTGGATGTTCTGCCGAGCCCAACTCATCCACGGTTTCGTCGTCGCCAACCCTACTGCGGCTCGTCGCCACCCATCCATACCTATCCATCAGCGTTACACCGCGAGTCCTCAAGCCTCAAAGTGTCAGTTTGTACCCATGTGCATGCTTTACGTACTGTCCTGTTCCTTTCAGTCTACTTGTGCTATTTTCATCGTGTTTTCATTACATCATAACGGCAGTTCTTAGTTTATCCGTTGTAGTCTTTTCCTTGTTTTGACTCGGCCTCCGTAATACTACCAGGATGCGCGACTAATTCCGTCTTGCATTGTAATTCGTATCACCCAAAAGCTTCCAACTCTCCCTTTGCCTGTGAGTGCCGGCATCCTTTCTGCAAAAGCGTCGGTGGCGAAGGAGGTCACGGTGACTGCAGTGACAGTGGCACACGGTGACATGGTGACTGCAGTGGCAGTGCAACACCAACTATGGAAAAGAAGGTGGCACAAAGAGCTGGATTAACAGAGAGGAGCCTTGGAAATAAAAGCAGCAACAATTTCGCAAACGGACGCATGAGGTAATCTACAACCGCATAGTAGCAATGGTTAGCACCAGTCTCTGTCTCAAATTGGGAATGTGGTGAGTTGGAAAAGATGGAAGGAAAACTATAAAGTGGGCTAGAGCCTTGACTCCAAGTTAACAATTACTCCAATAGGCCGTTCACATGGCAGTTTGAATCGGCACCAGGAAACTTAATGCTGAAATGAGCTTCGGTAGGTGGGTGCAATATAACCCACTGGGGTTGACGCACCATAAAACCCCAATAATCAATCGAGCTTTGGTAGGAAGTTCATTCAGCATCATACAGCCCTGTCAGGGACAGCAGAGTCTGTGATGCATGCAGTGTGGTGGGAGGTATGTGGTTTCATTGCGGTGGGAGGTATGTGGTTTCGGTGTGGTGGAGGGTATGTGGTTTCAGTGTGGTGAAAAGGGAAGCAATCTACAGTGTTTTTTTCCACAACTTACGGTGCGACGCAACCCAATGCAGCATTCTTCAATGGCGACCAAACTGCACACATTCCGTGTTTAGCCATATTGGTGTAGGTTGACAGAATAACCCTTTGCGAACTCGGAACTTCATCAAATAAGGAAAACCCCAATGTATATGGCGTGCGTATCATTGTACATTCGAATTCCCAGCTTGACCGCGGTTCAGTATGCAGTGAAGACTGAATACGATTGAATTAAGAATGCAAATTAGAATTAAGTACCATCTGTAGGCTTCGACCAATTCCCTGATGACTGCGGCCACTCTGCATGGTCCCGACAACTCTTCTTCAAATACAGGATGAACCGGCCTCTGCCGCCTTGGTGACCGACCCGCTGGCGCTGGTGGGCGGGCCGATTGAAGATCTCGCCTCCATTGGTCCGCCGTCTCCGCCGCACGACTTCCCTGGCTTCACACCTGAAGCAACACTCGAGTGAGTAGTCCTCTTTGATCCGGGGTTCCTTTTAATGCGCTATGACGATTACGGTCATGGAAACATTGTACTGGCCTGTGGTTCTGTTCGGTTTTTCAGTTGTGCTCTTTTGGTATTCATAATTTGTGGGAGCTTCATGGGTCCTGCAAAGACATGTCAGATGACGGTTTTGCAAGTGGTTGTTTTTAACCACAGCTAATGATATGGGTATGGTTGAGAAACAAACTCCCATTTCCCCTTATTGGGGCTGGTGTTCCCGACAGCTGCCCAGGCATCTCTGGGATTAGAGCAGCGGCCACCGTTGTACTGCCTAAGCCTCTGTGTGTGTGTTTTCCTAGTTCTGCTGGCCAGGATTGGAGCGCCTACACCAGTCCTCCTTCGAAATCCCAGCTAGAATTAGTCGACCACTGGGGATCCGCGCTTGCTAAAATAAGGTTTAGTAAGTTAGTAAGTAGTTAGTAAGTAAGTTAAGTTTTAAGTTTAAGTTTTAAGCGCTGATGTAGTGGGCGCTGCTTTACCGACGCGGTCCATGCGCCCCTAAACCCCAATAACCAACCAAGCTCCATGTTGACGGAAAGCTTCAATACGAGCTTTAATACCAGCCGTCGTGCTACATTGTTTTCCGCCTGGACTATCTCTCCCGCCTTCGGTAGGTAAGCGTCTGGGTAGGCCACGTGAGTAGCGGTCGAGCGCTTGCAGCTCGAGATAAAAGCACTGCAACGAGGTGGCGCATCGAAACTGTCGTTATTACCTCAGGGGCGTGGCGTCAACGCTTTGAAGTTCCCTGTTTCTCAATCCTCGACCTGCCCTTGAGCAAAACATCTCGTGGTAATTACCTGTTTTTTTTATTTGCTTCTAGAATTCATGAATCGAAAGAAGGCTCGATCACCGCAAAGTCGGAACAAAAAAAACGAATGTTCTGAATTGGCTAAGACGTCGAATTATCCAATGTTCGCGATTAATTCCTTGACTCATTGCCTCTTTTCTCTCCCTCCTCATTCGGTACGCCACTGCATCCGACCCATGCGGGGTTGGATTTTTTACTTGCAATCATTTATTTGGAGATGATTTTGGAGGAGTGGAAGAATTTGAAATCCTCCACCTGGACTAATCGAATACGAAGATGATAGTTTACTTCCGTGTTGTGGCGTCATAATCTCAGCGTGCGCTTTCCAGTGAGTTTTGAGTATTTTATGGCAGAGCATTTCATCGTCCTATAGCATTATTCAAACTGCAAATGAAAAAAATATGGACGTACATTTTTAAAGAAGGTAATGTTTTGGATAACACAAATCTACGAACGGTCTATTTTTCCAACCCTGGCCCTCGTTAGCTATGCACTACAAACCACCCCTGTGTATTGTGACCATCACCAAAAGAGATGTGCTGGTTTTCAGAAGCGCAAGTACTTTGGCCACACTGGAGCAACAGCTGAGAACTTTAGTCGGTGAGTCTTGACATACGGGTCTGGTGAGACGCGATGTCTTACTAGAAAGGTTCATCAGCTCGTATGCTCGTCAGGAGTGTGGTGCTGGATCACTGGCCGTCTAGCTGTCACTACTGTTCACTGTAAGACATTCCAATACACTGACACAAGTAACTTAATACAAGGAAAGATGGAAACAGCGTTTGCACGTGCAACTTTCTTGTATCTTGTCCGTTTTCCTGCATGGAAGACGTGTCCAATCGGGATGTCTGATGGATTTTATCCCAAGTATCGTTTTTAACTATATATGCCCCCTCGATATGCATGTTATGTAAACTTTGTAATACTGATGATGCGAACTAACTTACAGTGTACGGCACCAAACTGGCAGACGAATAGTCACCGTATCCATCGACGTTCAACCTCAATACTAAAAACTGCTCGAAATGGGTGGTCATTTCGTTCCACTGATCTTCCCGAATTCATACTCGTTGGATACGTTCGTGTGAAGGTGCGTGTGTATGTCCCTAACCCCATGAGATGCTGGGTGCCTAATGACCCGGCAGTCGGCGCGCCCTTAAACTCAAATAATCAGTCAATGCCATGAGATGCTTTCGATGTTCCCGATTTGGACACACGTCTCAGCACTGCCGAAATCGCGAGATGTGTGGCAGATGTGGGTCAGTGGAGCACGCAGGAGGAAAATGTGACGCTAAACGTCCAAAGTGTTCAAACTGCGGCCCCGATCAAAAGCCCCACACGGCCTACGACCGCTCATGTCCCATCTTCTTGAAACAGAAAGATATAGTCGCTTAAAGTACTCGAACAAAATCACATTTCGGGAGACCCGTAAGCTCTACGAATGATCTCATCAAAAAGTATCCTACACAGCAGCGGCAAAACTTAACCATGCAATGACAAAACACACTAAAAGGGAACCTCTGACAGGCTCCCAACACACGCAGCCCAACATCTCTGAGCTAATTGCACAACTCACATCAATGCTTCGATCTTTTGCGGTGCCCATTGATTTGCCCAAGGGACAAGGACAGCCTGCTCAACACGTCGCCGAAGCGGCGGAAGTACCTCCTGCCACGAGTGGACGCGGTGTTTGCTCACCAGATGCGTCGCCCCGATCAACGTCGAATGGGGGAGAGTGGACTCAGGTTTAGCGCTCTAAGAGGTCTGCCCGGCCCTCCCCACCCAATCCTAGCCCCTCTCCGTCCACCGCAGTCCCCACCTTGAAATCACAGTCTCCCACTTCTCGTCCTTCTTCCAACCCCACTCACCTACACGCACCGTAACCACCTCCAAATCCCTCCTCCCCACACCCTCCCTGCCTGAACCGTCTCTCCTTCCCGTGAGCCATCCCTCCCCTCACGTTCAACCTCTACTTCCGCACCTCCTCCACCTCCCTCACCCGCAGCTTCCACCTCCACACCTGCCAATGCAGGTCAGGTGCGGAACCTGCCTTTCCGTCCCGAAACAACCGACGAATTCAAATCTCCGACATCAGCTTACACTATCAGGAAGTCGAAAGGCGCGGCCGCGAGGCGAAGAGGGCACGCATGACCCAGATGAAAAAGGCACGGGTGAAAGACAAAGGTGTAGAACGTGCCCCTCCCGCCAGGTCGGTCACGCCATCGCCTCGAAGGCGGGTGGAGGCACAGCTGAGAGAATCAGGTATTCCGCACGAGATGGGTCCTCCTCCACCTCCGCCCCAGCTGAGCATCCCTCAGAAGCGTGGGCTGCCGCCAACAGGATCCCTCCAGGGGACAGCTCACCGCGGTCACGCCCGAGAACCATCTCACTCTGTCACACTAGGAGTAACTCCGAACCCTCCAGGGAGCACTTTTAGACACTTCTAGTTGTCTAAAGACTTCTACCTCGACTCGCCAGCTTATCGCCCTTAGTTTTACAATGGAACATGCGTTGTTTTAGAGCAAATTTTACTTACCTGCAGAAGATGTTTATATCACAGGCGGCTTATTGCTGTAGGCCTTCAGGAAACGAAACTTTCCGCTGGTATCCAGTGTTCCATTACAGGATACTCTGTATTTCGGAAGGATAACGCAAACATCCACACCATTGCAGACGGTGGGGTAATGTTGGCTGTCCACCATGGAACACCTACCACTGAAGTATCATTGCGGGCAACACTACAGGCTTTGGCCGTACGTATTAATATTCACCACCTTGTTATATCACTGTTCAATTTATCTGCAACCGGGAGAGGCTTTCCCCTCTGCGGAGCTCAGAAGTCTTATGCTGGAACTTCCTTCTCGCGTTTTACTTTTGGACGATTTTAACGCTCATCATACTCTCTGGGGTTCTGCTACTTCTAACTCCTGTGGTAGACATATGGAAGCCTTTTTAATCGACGAAGCGCTGTGTTTACTAAACACAGGTTCTTCCACACATATAACGCTACCCTCGGGAAACAAATCGGTTTTAGATCTCACCCTGTCTAGTCCCCAGATCAGTGATCGCTGTGTTTGGTCAGTGGATGATGATCCCCTGGGAAGTGACCATTATCCAATCTTGTTGGAGTTTCGTTGCGCTACTGTTTTGGGAACGAGGCCACCGCGGTGGAATATCACCAAGGCTAACTGGCGTCGGTTTGAGGAAATGGTACAAAGTAAATTATCAGGCGATACTCAGAATCAAGCTAGACCACCACTTTCCGTGGACAATTTTACATCACTGATTATCGACACGGCCTCTGAATGCATACCTAGGACAACAAGAACACCCCGGCGTGCTCCTGTGCCGTGGTGGACTGAGGAGTGTGTATCTGCTGTATTGCTGTATATGCGTGCCACGGAACCTCACACTGCCGGCCTCCACGCCCACCACCACACACTCCCGCGCCCCCGCCGGCCGCGCCCACGGGTCGCCACAAAGGGCGGTACAGTCACTAACATTCACCGCACGTTACAGTCTCTGACACGGGGGGGCAATCACACCAAGCAGTGCACGCAGCCAACGAGCACACCACCCCCTGATTATCAAAAAATCACAAACACACCTGCCACGAAACATCGCCTTCCGTCAACAACAACTGTGTGTGATCATTCGCAACAAAAGAACCTTCGCGGCTGTGGATCGCGCCTACTGCGCCGAAGTGGGGGAGCGCTTTCAGCCGCATCACTCCCCTCGGCACTGCCCTCCTCATCAGCAGTGTTGCATCGCACATACAGTGGCTCGTCGTTATCCGTGTCGCTAGCATCAGCGTTTTCCCCATCCGACGCTTCACCGCGTCGTCGCACATTCTTCACATGCCACGGCACCCTATCAATCTCAACCACCTGCCGCGAGACAACACCTGTCACCGTGCCGCGACGCGAGACGTCCGTGCAGCGCGTTCCCGGGCGCCGCATCCAGACGCGGTCACCAACGCAGAGCTGCATCCCGTCGGACACGAGCGGGCGCACCTCGACTGCCGGTTCGTCCTTTTGCGGAGACCGGATGCAGTCTCTCACTGTGTACTGATACACGCCGGCTGCAGGCGCCGAATCAGCGCTCTCCCCATCACGGGGCGTAACGTTGTACAGGTGTACAGCCTCGGGCACGGAGCACCTGCGTCTCGCTGCGATCACTTTGACTGTCCTGTGGCAGCGCTCCACCACGCCGTTGCCTCCTGGCTCGTGCACCGCGCGAAACCGAAGGCTGACTCCCCATCGCGCCGCGAGAGCAGCGATCTGGCGGCCGCGGAACACAGTGGCGTTGTCGGTCAAAATCTCTAGCGGAGCCCCGCGCTCCAGGAAAAGCTGCTCCAGGTGGCCTGAAATTTCGGCGGCATCAGCGCGACGCAGCTGGCGCCAGACACTGAAGCGCGAAGGTCCGCAGTCGCTAGCAGAGAGGTAACTCTGTCCCCGGTGGTGCGTGACGTCGATGGCGACGCGCTCCCACGTAGCAGCTACACCAAGTGAGCCACGTCGCCACCGTACCGAAGCCGGGTCAATGGAGCGACAGACGTCACAGCTCTCCACCGCCGCACGCGCTGCCGCCCGCGTGACGTCACGTGATACGTCTCGCCGCGCAAAGTAGAGCGTTCGGCGAACACCAGGGTGCCCAGCCAGCTCATGCACCGTCCGGACCAGCTCAACTAGCGCGTTCTCAGCACTGATGTACCCGCGTGCTGCACCTCCAGCGACCGTCACGTCTCCAGTCTCCTCGCAGGCGACAGCGCCCCCCGGCACGCCGTCAGTTACCACCGGACCGCGCAGCCACACCTTCGGCACTCGAGTGAGAATGTCCGCTCGGTTCTCCTCTGACCGCACCAGTGTCACCGACGCAGTGAGCTCGAATTCATCCACGAGCTCTCGAATGACGGAAACGCGGCGGCGAATCAGCATCTCACTTGCTGCGCGCGTTCGGAGGCGAGCACGTCCACTCAATGCATCATCCACCCAGCGGTAGACGGTGGCCGAGTCAGTTCTCAGCTCAACCTCCTTCGCACCCCAGGCAATGGCCAGATTCATACCGCGGACGGCAGCATCTAACTCAGCCATGTTGATGTGCGTCTCCGCTGAGCCGTCCGGTCGTAGCCAGCACGCGTCCTCCATCACGCCGTCCTCCGGCGTCTCTATAACAACGCCGGCCGCTATCGAGCTGGCATCGGCCCAGACGATCGCGCGGTCCCCGCTCCAGCACCACGGGCCTCGCGCCGGGTCAGCATCCGCCAGCCGCTTCCACACGTGGGCGATCTGGCCGTGCAGGGCCGCGTCGTCAGTGGTGTCATCCCAGCCGCTGGTGACTGCGTTCACGTGCCGCTTCAACCAGGCAGCGGCCGGCCTCAGCCAGCCGCAGACAGGCAGGTGGGCTGTCAGCCGGCCGCACCATGCGAAAACAGCACGGCGAGTCACCCGGTCCGGCGGACTCGGGATGGCGCTGTCGCGCGACCACTGCAGCTCGCCAGCAGCGCGCTGCACGCGCAGCCCCAGCATCCGGGCGCCGTCCTCAGCCCGCGCTGGTGGCTTGCACTCCAACCCGAAGCGTTTGAAGTGCTCCGCCACGTGTTCGGCGCTGACAATGTCCTCATCGACGAGTAGGTCGTCGACATATGGAGAGACTGCTCGCTCCACGGCCGGGTTCTGCGCCAAGACGACCCGGACAACAGCCTTCATCACAGCCGGCGCCACATTCAGACCGAATCCAAGCCGCGTTAGGCTGTACCGCCGACCGCGAATGATGACTGTTTGGTACGGCCAAAGCCGTCTGTCGAGTCGCAGCTGCAGGTACGCCCGCCTCAAATCCACCACGGCGACGCGCCGGCCATGTCGGCGCCACCTACGCAGGTGCTCAGCACAGACGTCGGCGTCAGCAGTATAAGCCGCCACGTGACTGTTAAGCTCCCGCATGTCGAGCACTGGGCGCACCTTCTTCGCCTGTGGTACCGCCATCAGAGGCACAAGCCCCCGTGGCGAACCATCCCTCTGCTCATCGTAAGGCTGCAGCCAGCCATTTTGCAGCCAGCTTTCAAGTTCCTCATCGTACTCCTGTCGCACAGATGGGTTTATCTTGTATTCGGACACGCTGTTTGTGAGACACGCCGGCCCGACCCCATTCGCCCACTTCCATGCGACAGTCCAAGCCCCCGAGTCGTTGTCAAATTCTGCCGTGAAGTCTTTAGCGTCCACCTTCAGCTCAGTCACTGAGCCCCGCCGGTCGCGCTCGCCTGAGCCGGTCACGCCGGTCGCGCTCGCCTGAGCCCCGTCGACTGCGGGCGCAGAGTCCGCCGCTTCACGGGTCGCGACTGCGCCCGCCAGCGCACCGCCGGCAGCAGGGCATTGCGTTGAGCCGAGCTGAACGTCCCTTGGTGATCCCACTCGCACACCTCCCAACCTGACGATGCCGCTCATGCCAAGCACCAAGTCCACCCCCATGGGACGAGCCGCCACCACCAAAGTCGTGAGCGTTACCTGGCGGCCTTCAATGCTCACTGTGACTTCACCGATGCCCTTGCCAGCAAGAGCATCACCTCCTATTGTGGTAAGTACAACACGCCGGGGCGACCACCGTCTGCACCGATCCACATATACAATGTTATCGGTGCAGCCGGTGTCCACAAGCACGTCGCAAGGCCGCCCGTCCACCACCATCTTCAGCACTGGTAGCGCGCCTCTCACTGCACGGGAGACGGCGCTGGCGCTGAAGCGCCGCTCCCCGGGCCGTTTCCCTCCGGACAGGCTGCAGCCAGGTGGTCCAGTGAACCACACGTCCAGCAGCGGCGTCCTCGCCGGCGTCTCGGGTCACGCGCAGACAGATCTCGCTCCCCACTCCGGCTGGTCGTCCCGCCACGCGCTGCCGCCGCCGCCGATGCGACTCGCTCGTCGCTCAAGACGGCACGGGTGCGCGCCAAAACGCCCACCAGGTCAAGGGCCTCTGCGCGCGAGCCGGCTCGAATGGTCTGGCGCACGGCATCGGGTAGACCAGCGACGAAGGCGCAGGAGAGTGCTTGGTCCGGTATACCACCGAAGAGGGTCGCCAACCGCCGGAGATCCGCCAAGTACACATCAGCTGACTCTCCCAGTTGAAGGCGTCGGCTGACAAAGGCGTCATACGCCGCGTGTTCATCAAGAGCGAAGGCTGAATACAACACCGCGCGCACAGCTTCTAACGAGCGGCGACTCTCCGCCGATAACTGCGACCACACGGCGAATGCCCCGCCGGTCAGCCGCAGGGGCAGCACTGTTGCCAAAGCGACGCCGCGCAGCTCGCACAACATTTCTGCGCGCATCCACCACTCCACGACGTCTGCAGTCCCGTCATATTCCGCTATGACACGCACATCGAAGGCACCACCACCGACCGGTACTGCCACCACCTGGTCGCCAGGCATATTTGCCGAAATAGCTTGTATCTGCTGTATTGCTGTATATGCGTGCCACGGAACCTCACACTGCCGGCCTCCACGCCCACCACCACACACTCCCGCGCCCCCGCCGGCCGCGCCCACGGGTCGCCACAAAGGGCGGTACAGTCACTAACATTCACCGCACGTTACAGTCTCTGACACGGGGGGCAATCACACCAAGCAGTGCACGCAGCCAACGAGCACAGTTTTTTGGGGTTTTTTTTTTTTTTTTTTTTACCATAACAGGACAAAAGTTATTTTTTTTTTTTTTGGGGGGGGGGGGGGGGGGGCGGCCCACAATTATGGAGAGGAGAGGGGGGGGGGGGAAAGATTAAATTTAAAAAATTATTTTTTAACACCCAGAGGAGAGATGTTGTTCAAAAAAAAGGGTTTTTGGGGTTTTTTTTTCTTTTTTCCCCCCCCGTCTTGGGGGGTGGGAACACTGGTGTTGCTCATCCGTCAGATGTCGCGAATGGGATCCGACGTTTTATCTCTGAACGCAGTCGTGGCGGAAGCACCAATCCGGAGTTTTTGCGTTTTATGTCGCATTGCGAGAGGAAACCTATTGATTTTATCACTTCACAATGACTTGACTACAATGACCCATTTACAATCACTGAATCAGCGATAGCGCCTTGAGAATTGTTCCCGAAGGACCGGATCAGATCCATAACGTCATGCTGAACAGACTGCCTCCCCATGGACTTGAAGCTTTGCTGGCCACCTTCAACCGCGTATGGGAAACAGGCGCTTTTCCGGAAGGTTGGCGCAAAGCAATCATTGTCCCACCCAGAAACCCCGCGAAGAACGAATTACATCCATCGCCTTACCGACCCATATCGCTTACATCTTCCCTCGGAAAGCTGATGGAGAAAATGGTAAACGTTAGGCTGACGTGGTATTTAGAAAGTACATTTTTTCGCAAACGAACAGTGTGGCTTATCTTACTATCTATCTACTACAAAAGTACCTTGGACCATATCTTACTTTTGGACACCTGGATTCGTGCAGCTTTTAGACAGAAACAACATCTTAATGTTGTGTATCTTGACATTAAAGCGGCGGGGACGAGTGGTCTAGGGGTAAGATGCTCGTCTCACAATCGAAAGATTGTGGCTTCGAATTTCACCTGTCGCTACTCTTCGCCCTCGACCAATCGGCGTGAGAGATTGGCGACGCTGTATGACTCAACAGGCGACGTGTCGTAAAGACAATAACCAACCGACTGACACGACCTGGCGCTATGGTATTCTTTTAAAGCTTCAAAGAGGTGGAATCCGCGGCCGTATGGGCACGTAATACGACGTGGTTCTCTACTGTAATAATGGTCACTGTCACACTGATCTAGCTGTTTTTGCAGTACCATAGCGATTGCACTTCGAAGAAATGTGATTTAAGGTACTCACGTCCCCACGCGCTCATAGAGTTGGTTCCACCGTTATGCTATCATGGTGCATTCATTTTGTCGTTGTATTGACTTGTTATATGGAATCTTTCACTCCGAACCCGGAAGTATAATGGCAAACCAAATATTTTGCTCAGAGCCGTGGTACTCCTAGACTGGTTGTCAAGCAATTCCAGTGGCTATGATGTTTGTGCTCACGGTACAACCGACGCCCGTGTAGGCTCAACGGGCGGTACGG
Organism: Ashinkailepas kermadecensis; assembly: GCA_034440615.1. Lineage (NCBI taxonomy): Eukaryota > Metazoa > Arthropoda > Thecostraca > Neolepadidae > Ashinkailepas > Ashinkailepas kermadecensis. Next base: position 332 of record JAOTOM010001700.1, on the reverse strand, counting down.
GTGCTGCGTCTGACATACCGCCTCATCCTTCCCGAGAGTTTACTTGAGCGGCGAACACACTGCCTCGTGGTGCCGGTACTGAAATGGTGTGACAAACTGTTCAGCTAATTGGGGTCCGTGTACCACATTATGCGGCATGTCAATGCTATTCCTAATTGACTACAATTATTCACGTACTTAGCATAGCATCTCAAACAAGAGAAGACGGTGGTCTTATTCAGGACCACTCACATCCACACTTTGTGAAGTTATAGTATTTGCTAATGCAGTGTAAGTAATGTCATGTAAGCTGTGCTTCTCCAGGCTTCCTGTGTCCTGTCGAAGGGTAGCAT